>VZTV01064982.1:221-18582 GCA_013400875.1 Anhinga rufa
GCTCCATTCGAAAAGCAGTTGGATTTTTAGCCCCTGCTATTCCTGTTGGAAAGCTGTTACAGAATCCAATTGCTCTAAATGACTAGGAGCCTTATTCTAATTTCCAGTAAAATGTATTCTTTGACTGTCTAAATCACCTTGTTCTCATGCCAAAGTTGGCCTTTAGCTTAATAGTTTTTCCTCTCCTGGAGATTTGTTCCTCTGATGTATTACAGACAGCGCTCCTATCCCCTTTCAGCTTTTGTTTTTCTAGGTGCAACAAGCCAAGTTCTTTGTCTCCTGCCATAAGGTAAACTTTCTGTTCCTTCTGTCGCTGTAGTAGCTCTTCTTTGTGCCTGTTCTGGTTTGATTTCATCTCCCTTCCTGTGAAGTGACCAGATCTGTATCCTGTATCACCACTGCAGGCTCACTAAGCCCTTCTCTTTCTACCCTGTGCTATACAGTCTTCTACATAGGTGGTATTTATAGCAAATATGTGTATGATGCATGTTATGTTATGAGGCCAAGGTCCCTAAATTGTAGGTTTGTATGACAACAATTAAAAAGCTGCTGTATAACCAGTGACCACTGAAGTCGCTAGTAACTCTGAAAGATGTAGTGAATATGGCAGCATTAAAACCCCTTACTAGAAGTCCAAAGTTATGATCAATACTTATGTTGTTTTGAAATCCTGCTTTTTGAAATAGAAATNGTTCATAGTGTCCTGTCATGTTCCTTGACTGAAGTGTCGTGATGAGTTTGCAGTAAACAAGCAGTAATTCAAGTCAGATATCTTCTAGGGAACTGAAACCTTCACGTGTTGACTCCATCCTGTTTTACCACACCAGCCATGAAAAGCTCTCCTCAACNATTGGCTGTATAAAGGAATTCAGACAGGGACCAAGAGCAAAGCCTCACTTCACTAAACCCAGTGGCAAAATGACCAGTTGCCATTAGTGTATGGGGATCTCACCCTACGTCTTGAGTTGTGTTTGAGCGGTGCACAGCATAAAGGGCTTTGGTCCTCATTAGGCACCACGCTGGATTTGAAGGAAAATGCTGCATTATTCATCAGTCTTCTGCTTTACCCTCCTCATATAGAACATGCTTATAACATAGCGAGGGAACAAGCTTGCTTCCAGGCAGAGTGGTCAACATGGTTTCTTTCCCTGTTTTCTTGTAGAACATGATCTTAAATTATTATGAATATAAATTCTAGCTGTATCGTTATTATTCTCTACAATTTTGATGGTCTATTTACACATGCTGAAGTAAGTGTGGAATGAAACAAGCAAAGTGAGCCTATCGCACAGAGGCTTTTCCAATGCAAAAATACTCACTTTGTAGAATACCCAGTGACCATTTATAGAACTGTGACATATGCAGTTGGGTTATTCTGCTGGCCTGTGAAGCCTCTAATTCAATTTTTTAGTCACAGATATATAAACAAAGGTTTCTGTTTCCAAGATCCTCATCTGTTGAAGTCTCAGGTGTTACAGGAAATTGCCATGCACTCTCTTGCTTCAGTTTTCTTGCTTTGATGTCAATCTGCATGTAAAATAAGGTGAAATCTTAATATTGTGAAGACATGAATACAGTTCTTGGGCTTGACAGCAGGGATAAGCTAGTTAGCTAGCTGGTGTATGTTGCTCATGTTTCATATTTTAGCTAACACACTTGGAATAAAACTCNACTCTTAAGAGTGTATTCCCCCTTCGATGCACATGTGTAATTCCTTCTACCTTACACTGAAAGTACATGGTAGAATAAGCCATCTAGTGCAAACACTGCATACCCCATGCTGATGCAGGTTATTTGCACAATGTTTTTTTACCGCGTTCCACATAGAGGTGATATGAGGGGAAAGAAAAGCACATGTCCTCCCTTGGATTTTTTACCTGACACAAAATACTCTAGTCATAAAAATACCTTGGGGATGCCCTCTTTTGGCCAGTAATTTTGTTTAGTGCTGTGATATATTGTGGCTGTGAAAGTACCACAACATCTACAAGTAAATTTAAATACACATTTTCAAGATCTTATTACAGAGAGCAAGAATAATCTCTGTCTGCTTTTACTGCTAACAATTGCTAATTCAAACCTTGCAGTGCCCCATTTGTTGAATTATTACTGTACACGTAGTGTAATCATACATTGTTGTAAAAGGGGGAACCCTTCCTAAAAGCTGTCAACTTGTGAAGTATATGTAATATATATTACAATCATGATGTTAAATACATGAAACAAACAGCTGAGTGTCAAAATAATCTATCTTTACAGGCAAACACAGTACAAACTTTGTTAGCCGATACGATCCCAGGTTTAACAGCTGGATACAACTTCCACCCATGCAAGAGAGGTAAAAACCTGCTACGTGTTTTTCAATATATGTTTTATCATCGTAGGAACAGCTGAAGTTTGGCTTAGTTCTGGGAGTAAGGGCACCTACAGAAGCATTGACAATACTGAGATAAAACTGCAGCATGCAGTTGCTTCCCATTTGTCTCCTAATTTTTTTAAAACTTCCGAAATTCAAAACTCCAGATGCCAAATCCTTCAGGGCTGACTTGTGTAAAATAACCATGGACTTTGTGCAGTTACTGGTTGCCCGAGTACAGTCTGAAGGATTTTTCCTAAATGTTCATAGTGTCCTGTCATGTTCCTTGACTGAAGTGTCGTGATGAGTTTGCAGTAAACAAGCAGTAATTCAAGTCAGATATCTTCTAGGGAACTGAAACCTTCACGTGTTGACTCNTTTTAATCTTAACTGTGTACCAAAGAGCAGAGGTGTATGTAGACTTGAGCAACAACTGGTAAAGATGGCATAAACTTAACTCTGGATCTCAAATCCTACTTTGGCAGGTAAATGTCCCCAAAACCTGAACTGAATGGTGCATGTTTCCTAAGAAGAATCTCAAAGGCAGAACATTCACCCTTATAATGTTTTATGAAAGAGCATTCAGTGTCCATCCTTCAGTTCAACACCCATCTTCTCATTCATCCCATGTACAAGAGATCTCACGCCACCTTCCTAAGACACTTTCGTTATACCACGTGCTGTCAGTATTATAGCTTTTTTCTGTTGGCTGCCCCCAGTGTTAAGGTGTCTGGCAGTCATAAATACATTGAACTCAGTGCAACCTTGCGATTCAAGGTGTGTATTATGGCATGCAAGGAAATGTGGCTGTCCTTTCCAGTTTTCAGAGGTAAAATGTCAGTCTGTAGAGTTTTTGAAGGGCCTTTGTTCAGGATTCAGTTTGATTGACCTAACTTTATATGCAGACCCACATGCAATCCTTGTCACCAAAAAATACTGCATTGTACCACTGCATGAAAAAGCACAAGTGGAACAGACCTGATGAGGTTCCCTGTTGGAGCTGAGTGAACTGATAAAATTAGCCATATAAACAGAGATAAAAAAGGGCATCACAGTTCATTATAGTCTCTGGCTTTATTAATAACATCATCCTTTACTTTAAAAACCCCTTACTAAAATTCCTTTTTCTTTTTTAGTTGTTTGTAGAGCTAGTCCAACAGCAGGCTTTAGCTAAAGAGGTGGCCCTGCTTTGGCAGCCCCCAGCCTTCTCCCCCTCTCCTGCCAGCACTGTGGGATAACCTCACAACTGGGTTATTTGCCTTAAAACAGAGTGATGCCCTCCCATCTGTTTCAGCTCACTGGACTGAGTCACCGCTGGCTCAGGTATTGGCGCAGGGAAGACGGGAGGCATGTGTGAGATTGCACATTGCTGTGCAGGTCATCCTCAGTGAACCGGGAGGCTGACTGGTGTTTGTATGGAGCCTGAAACTCTTCTGTGGAGCCTAATCTGTGTCCTAATTAGGCCCTCTGAGTATCTGCAAGCAAAACTCCTGAGGGGCACATGCGGCTGGCTGAACGGTTGGGTTCATTTGGCTGACAAAGCTCAGAAGGCAGAATTAGGTAGTTGAGGGTTGCAGAAAGCAGACAGTAGGAGCTTTTCCACCTCCACAGTGGCCAGTTGTGTTTCACAAGAAAATCAGTTTATAATTGCAAGTGCGGAATATGACTTCCCTTGTGCTGTGGTGAAAGCTGCTGCCTTCAGCCAAGAGTCAGAAACTGCTGCACATTTTGATTGCTTAGCAGCTGCCCAGTAATAAACTGTAATGTATTAGCATCTTAGCTCCTTACAGTATTGTTTAAATGTAATGGGCCACTCATACATAGTTCCTTCTGCAAGGGGCTTTACTATGACAAAGTTAATTGTCACCTCTTTTGTTCAAGATACATAACTCATAGGCTTGCTCATTATTTCTCTGTAAAGGCTCTGAAGCACTGAGGATATTGTTGGAAAACAGGGATTTTCAAATCACTTTCTAAAATGTTTTTAATGGTTTATTTACTCATCCCTATTGACTTCCTCAGAGTTGTTGCAGCCTTTAGAGGTAGGGTCTGGCCCAGTTTTTAGAAGATCATACAAACGAGAGGGCTTTTGTGTGGTCTCCTTTCCCAGCTCCTTTAGTCAGATAAAGTTCCCATTAAAGTCAACAGGCTATTTTTTTCCCTGCTAGGAATACAGGGTCACGCCCTGTCTCTGCTGGCATAATGCAGGCACCATTGACAAGACAGACTGTTTAATGGGTTCTTCTGAGTCATTATGGTCCATCAAGTCAAAACCTACTTAGGAATTTTAGTCTGAGAATAATTGGCTGGATAGACTGTAATAGCTCCTTTGAAGTGACTGCCAGGTAAACGTGGGTCTCATTCACAGGCAGTATATTCTCAAGTTGAAAATCTGTATGAAATATTTGATGAGTAAACTTTTATCTCATATGCTAAAATCGATATCTGATTGATTTTACTCTATGAGCTATAAAGAAAAGTCTAATTCCATTATGGATTCAGAGCCATCAGTGTATTTTCTTTAAAGTCAAGTTTAGTTTCTTTTCATTTGAAGAACATCTCACAAATACATGCTTTTGAAAAGTATGTACTATTTTCAGGCATGCGTTGTTTAGAGAAGCAGCAAATGACTCATTGGCTTTTGAAATACACATCTGCCTGATGATGCAATAACAACGGGATGCTTTTTGGAGACCAGTTCAGTTAGATGAACGTGCCTACTGAAGGAGTGGTCTTTGTAGGAGATGTATCTGAAACTTGTGGCGTGAACCTCAGCTGGACACCTCAGTCAGTACTGTTGCATCTTGCCAGCTCAGTCTAGAGCTGGACAAGGTGTGTGGAACATAATAACATTTAAAACATCTTTTTTTCCTAACATTCTGAGTTAAAAGTTTTTGTTTTTAAAGACCAGCAAAAAACATGGCATTGTACCAGGGCCTGAAGAAGCACAAGTGGAAACAATCAGGTCATGATCCTCACTGGGGCCGAGTAAAGTGAGAAAAGAAGCCACAGAAAAAGAGATAAAACACTTTCACATTTTATTTTAGTCTATGACTTTAATAATAGTAATGTTAACCCTTGATGACTTTAGTTTTTAAAAAGCAAAGCATGCACTCTAACAATGACCCTGAAATCGGGTCCAGATATTGCGATGATCAGTAATGACATTGGTAGTTTTAAGCCCCAGACTGGCAGTTGTATTTCTTGTTTTAGGGCATAAATTCATCATCTGTGGAAATCAGGAATAAATTCTTCCCCTTTATGTGTGTGTAGTTATAAGAAGTTAGTTGGGTTGATTGTTGAGTGAAGGGGTGTGAAGGAAAAACATTTTAGAGACTAGTGAACATCAAGTACTTGCAATCCTGAAGAAAACCACAAATAATTGTCTTGCTGTCCATACTCAGATCCTGAGGTGGTTTCCATTTATCTGGTTGGAATGGATAGTCTCTTCTCAGTTTTGTGGGGAAAGCTGTTGTGCAAAGATTGCTGTATTGTATTTCAATCTGAATCATATTCTACAGCAGTTTAAAAAGTCATCGCTTAACAGCATGCCCCTTACACACTGTATCACTGAAAAGTAAAAAACCAAAAAGCTTAAACTGTTTATGCCAGGAGCTACTAAGTGAATATTCACATCCAAGCAGAAGAGTGAAGCGTGCTGACGCTTTCATTTTTGCTCCTTATAGTGACACTGTGTGGATGAAACCAGGAGTACATGTACTGAATAATGTCAGTGAAATCCTAGTTAAAATAGTAATGCCTGCCAGTTGTACCTACCTCTGTTTCTTAAACTTGGACTAAAAAAAACGCCATGCTGAGAGCAGTTAACAGCTTTGTCAGAAGAGGTGTGCGAGGAGAGAGGAGCAGAGGTGTGAACACCCCAAGCACTGACGACAGGCACCCTGTGGGTTTGTGCCTTGCAGCTGCCAGACACAGGAGGGGCGGAGAGTGTGTGCCCACCCGTACAGGCTCTCTGATGTCTAATAGGATGTGACCTCTGCAGCTTTTTCTACTTTTGGGACCACTACAGGCTGTTTTGCCTCTGGCCTGTCACACACTCTCAGGAAGCATGTAGGCACTTGATTGCCTCTAACACGTATACCCTCTGTCAAATTAGAGTGAAATCAGCCAGCAGGTTTTTGTTGAGGAGACAACACTCAGGCAGACATGGGTACACGTACAGTGTAATCAAATAAGCTTTGTTTCCATAGAAAATGAAGCTAAAAACATAGATGCACAATTTGCTGCCCGACCATGCAGAGCAATATATGCCATCAGCTTCTATCTGCCCATTGACAGATAAATTAAATGGTCTTATTTAATTCGTTAGCTGAGCTGGAGGCACTTAGCAGCATTCCTGTCCTCCTGTTTCTATCTTTTCTTTCGGTAGCCTTATCCTTGTGCCAGTGTTCCTGCTCCACAAGGGGTGCTGTCCCACACCATCCAAGTTGCCCATGTGCAGGCAAGATGAAAGCAAAGAGGTAGACAGGAGGTGCTCAGTGATGCAGCTCCTCACCAGCCAGGGTGAGGAGCCCTGTCAAGCGTGCATCAAATCCCAAAAGTAAGGCCAGAAACAGGTGGCACTGTGTCAGATCTGTTCCCTGGATGCCCAGCCAGCCCTGCTGTTTCCATGGCTGTATCTTTGTGTGTGCCTGACCTCTCCTCCAACTTATAAACCATCAGCCAGTCTCAGCCACATTTAACAAAGAGGGAAATTTCTTCAAAATGTTAAAGCATGCTACAAATTTTGTGAAAATAGGCAGCTGGGTAAAGGGGAGAGATCTTACTCCTACCTTCACTGAAGGAAATGCTCCTGAACATGTGCCTAGCTAGAGGGTTGGTTAGAGACACGGCACAGCAGGCTTTGCTAGCTCACCTGGTCATGGGATGACTATAGGGAAGCCTGGGGAGGAGATACCAGAGCTGTTCATTGCAGGGCGTTGTGCTCTGTACATGGACCACCACTCCCAAATGCTTTGCAGTGGTCTGTAGGATTTAGCCCTTATGGCGCAGGTCCCACGATCAGGCATCAAGGTCCCAAGATTTATCATGCGATTTGGGATTGCAATATGCAGCTGCTCCCAGATTCAAATTCGGGTGCCCAGGCAGGAACCGGAGTGAATTGTGTCAGCCACGGAGCAGGGTTTGCAAGCTGCAGCCACACTGCAGTGTGCCTGTTCCACAGGAGCTATCAGAGCTAGACCGTGCCGTGCTTGTCTCTGGGCTCGCATGCCACTCCTGTTTCACCCAGGAGAAAATTGGAGGTTTAGGACTGACAATTCTTGTCACTGAACATTCTGTACAGGTCTTCATGCTAGCCTGTCTGTGCCCTTTTGCAGTTTTCTTTCTCATATCATTGCAGCTTAAAATTAAAGGCCTCTACCCTAGCAAACCTTCCTGCTGCTGAATAATACAGGGAGCTTTCCCTGAAAGTGGATTACACCAAACAGGGTCTCTCAGAATCGTCTACTGGTCTATTTTTACTTCAGCAACAGACACTTATGATTAATTTTGGAGGCACAAGGAAGACAAACTAATACATGCCTAGCAGTCCTGACCATAAAAATGAATTATTTTAATGCATACCTGAGTTGCATGTGAAAGCGGACAGGTGGCTAAAACTTTTCTCAGAGTTAGCTGGATGGAGACAGACCGCTTTTGAGTTAAAGGGCGGAAATGTAATATTGTGCCTAGCGTAAGGGAAGTTGTTCTATTTGCAGTACTGCAGAAGAAAAAAATGATAATTGAAGAAAAATTTTGATGATGTAGTTCTCTTAGTAAATTGGGAACAATGACCCTTGAAGGACCATAAAGAAAGTGAATGTCAAGATAATTTATTATTGTTACATTATCTACCTCATTTTTCACTTTGTCTTACTGAGTTGTTATATCCCTTACAAGGTAATGCCCCAAACATTAATGAGAACCTTTTTCTCTTTCACGGGTGTGAAAAAGCAACAAACAGCTTTGAAAAGGGGTATTTTATGCTGGATTTATGTGTGCTTAATTGTTTTGACAACAAAAATGAAGTATTCATTTAATGTGGAGCTTGTATTGGATTAGCAAAGCAGTCACAGTCTCTAGGATGGCTGTAAGCATGTGAAGCTCCTGGACACTTCTGTCTGAAGTAGCATTTGAAGGAGCTGCTACCTTAGTTCAGGGAGTCAGATGGAGAGAGATAAAAAACATGGTTGATGTGGCTAATTGGTTTGTTGTTGGATTCTTTTGTTTTGTTCTGCCCTGTCCTCCAGGAGAGCCAGTTTCTACGCCTGTCGCCTTGACAAGAACTTGTATGTAATTGGTGGAAGAAACGAAACTGGCTACTTGTCCAGCGTGGAGTGCTACAATCTGGAAACAAACGAGTGGCGTTACGTGTCTTCGTTACCGCAACCTTTGGCAGCCCATGCAGGAGCCGTTCACAATGGCAAGATATATATTTCAGGCCAGTGTCTTTTATAATTCCTGCTATATAACAAAGTATAAAAACAAAATATTAAAAAAAAACCAGAAACCCAGAACCCAAAATCATAGAGCTAAATTCCTGCTGCAGTGCAATGTCTTTATTTACGTTGATTAACAGAAGTATATTTACTTTGCAGGAGGTGTTCACAATGGAGAATATGTCCCTTGGCTGTACTGCTATGACCCTGTGATGGATGTCTGGGCCAGAAAACAGGACATGAACACAAAGCGAGCAATCCACACTTTGGCTGTAATGAATGATCGACTGTATGCAATTGGAGGAAACCATTTGAAAGGTCACATTTTTAATAGCGAAAAAGCATTTCAGTGTCCCCATCTCCTAATAAAGAATATTTTTGTTAGACAGTCATTGTTAAATGCATTAAAATCCAGGCAACACAATTTAACAGGACACTTGAGCCAGCAATTTTAAAAACATTTTATGCAAATTATTTTAAAATTATAACAGTACATTAAATATATGAGTAATGAATGCTTTAGATAATAAAAATGGGAGCTTCCATTACTCAAAGGCACATGGACAATTTGTCATTACCAAGAATTCAATGAAACAAACAGATTATTCTTTGACCCGAAAGTACCAGCAATATTTTCCTCTGTAAATCATTTTCCAAAATGTGCAGTTAGAGAGAGCTTTATTCAGAGCAACACACAAAAACAAGCTCCTGATTTAATGAAGGAAAAAAAAAAAACTCCAGCCATTAAATATTAGGACTACGCTCTTTAGATCCCTTTTAAGTATTAAATGTAGCTTGTTAATTATAATTCTTTTTAGAGGTTTCTTGTTTTCATCTTTTGAAAAGGTCTCATATTAAAATAACTACTGCTTAGGCATCTGGTGTTTTTGTCTTAATACCTACATGCCGTTGCTATTACTGCTAAAGAGTTTCTGCTTAATCCAGCCACTTAGACAAAAAGCACAGCTCCTGCTCCTTTGTCCCCTGACAATATCTGACAGTTTATATTCCCTTCTCCTTTCTTGCTTTAAAAAAAAAAAGCCTCACAACAACAAAGGGAAAACTGTAATGCAAAAGAAAAAGTGATGTTAACTGCAAGTAACGCCAGGGCCATGTGCCTGAATAACTCTGGCACCCAAATCCCTGTGAGGCTTTGAAGCCACATGCTGCTTTTGAAGATCTGAATGCCTGTGGAGCATATAGGGGGCAAGGTCTCAGATGTGATTTTTCCCTGGTAAATAGTACTGGTGCATAAACCCCTGCAGCCAGGTGCAGGGCTGCTGTGCCTCTGCTCCCCACTCCCAGTTGTGATGGGTGTTCTGGACTGGATTTTGCAGGGTGAAGGGGTGCAGGCTGCCTGCAAATTTTGTAGAGGTTGTAGAGCTCCATTGTTGGCTTTTTCTCCTACTAAAGTAGAAGTCAACATGTCACACCCCTCCTATAGCTAAAGCACATGCTTTGGTTTGCATAGGCTTGAATTGCTTCCGTCCTGCCTTCTCCTTTTTTTTCACCCAGTTTCACTTACCATCCTCTGGGAAGGAAGGAACTTCTAATAAACATTGCATTTTTGCCTCTACAACTGTTGCATAGGTGCCTTTGTTATGTATGGATTGCTTGCCATTGTGAGAGGTATTTATCACCCAGGCTTCTGGAAAGCTGTTGGCTGTCTGGAAGAAAACAGTTTTTGGAAAACTGTTTTCTTCTGTACAGTGAAAAAAAAAAGGAAAGGGAGGAGAGAGAGGACTGAAGAGCGGATGAAATGCTACAAATTCTCCACCGGAGTGTACCCGGGGAGTAGCAGGGCTCCCTGGCAAAGCCCTGCTTTGTGAAGCTGGATTTGTACACTGGTGTCAGCAGTGCATTTACCGCATCACAGCTAGTCATGTGCATACTGCAGTTTATTACGGGGCTTTTGACAGATTCTGGGTGCACTGCGGTTGCCTTTCTGTAGCCCCTTGAAAACTTTACAGCAGTGAAAAATTATTTGATTGCAGCTATTCATTCCTGACATAAATAATGCTCGTACAAGCAGCATCGTTGTGAAGTATCAGTATCACCAAATGCCCTTTTCCAGAAAATCGTAACTTGTCTTTCCTATCACACCTTGATGGAGAAGACAGTAGTGTCAAGTACAGCATCCCAACACATGAAGAAAGCCATAATTTTACTGTGGTGCTCTGATAAAGAGGTGGTTTGAGATAGGGAAATGTCTAAATATTGGAGCAGGAACCAGGACTCCTGGGTTCTATGCTCACTTAATTAAGTGGGTTCAGCTCACTTAATTGGTACTAACTGATACAGCTTGAGAGTCTTGAGAGTCTTGACCCATCTGCCCTTTGGTGATTACAAAGCAGCAGTCGCATGGCGCCTTTTTTGGTCTGTCAGGGAAGGATGGGACCATCATTTTTTTGGTTACATTTTCTGTCACCTTAAAGACTTCGTCACATCACAGCTGTGTGCTTAGGGCACACCTTAATCAGCTTGAAAATTGAAACCAGTCCTGAACATCATGTCAGTGCTAAACACCTTTTCCCTCTGGAATGAATGGCATCAGTTATCTAAGCTCTACCTTGACTACCTTGGACATTGATTTCTGAGTGAGATTTAATCTGTTGACTTTTGAATAGATTAGATCTGCTGACCTTTGAGAAAGACTGCCTGGACAGGCTTTTCCTGCATGTTCAAACTTGCATTAGCACCGATAGATGAGGAGGAATATTGCTTGAATCTCCTTTCACCATTGATAGGTTATTACTGAGTGTTACTTTCTGCTCTGTTCAGGTTTTATATGTACTTGTGATTTGTAGAAGACTGTAGAACTGTAAAAGCTTTCATCAGATTTATTTGAACTGAAATAACGACATTAACATTACAGAAGGTGGCTTAAATGTAAATGGCAATATTTTCTAAAAGAAAGTTTAACAATGATGTTATGATTGTAATAATATAATTCTAACTGTAATTTAATAAATTTAACAGTAAAACAAATAATAAAACAGTATGTCATAACACACGTTCTCTTTCTCAATGCCCTTATCCAGGTTTCTCCCATCTCGATGTAATGCTTGTAGAATGCTACGATCCAAAAGGCGACCAGTGGAATATCCTCCAGACTCCTATTCTGGAGGGTCGCAGTGGCCCTGGCTGCGCAGTCCTTGACGACAGTATTTACCTTGTAGGAGGCTATAGCTGGAGTATGGTGAGTACCTGCTTTCTGCAATGACCCCTCCATTCTTCCTGAGCTCTTGTGGCCAGTCTGTATATTACTCAGATGGGACGGAGAGGAGACAAGGAATGAAGTAGCTGCAGGGGCTGCTTTTGGTTTGGTTTTCAACTTGTGAACATGGAGTATTTGTTCACTTTTGTGCATTTCTATTTAGATGAGTTATTATCAGACCATATTCACTGTTACAGAGTAATACAAAAATCAGATGAAATTTGGCAAAAGTGATTGATGGGACTGTATGCTTATAGCTCTGCTTATAAGGGGCTTGCAAAGGAGCCTGCTTTGCAGAGGCTGGGTGTTAAGCCCGTATGAAAACCAAACCTCTTGAAGGGCTCCTAAATTAGAGCTCAAGACCATGAGTCACTTTCAAACATCTTTAAAGCTGATGTGTGACTTGGATTTTACCAAAGCCACATTCGATATGACTTTTTTTTCTATTACAGGGAGCCTACAAATCTTCTACTATTTGTTATAGCCCTGAGAAAGGGACTTGGACAGAACTAGAAGGAGATGTTGCTGAGCCACTTGCAGGACCTGCTTGTTCAACTGTCATATTGCCAGCCTGCGTACCGTACAACAAATGATAGTCAAGGAGCACTGACACGAACACTGATTGCGTTTGGGAAAATAATGACGGGTGACGTAAATATTTTATCAGAACAGGATTCCTGTTAAAAAAAAAGCTACCATAATTGACCCCTTATTCCATATTAATGCTTTAGGAGCAAACTAAAAGAAAACAAAAACCAAGTGTTGTCCCAGCTCAGATAGACGCCGGTGTCTTATGAAGCAGTAGCTAAAACACACCGAACATTACATGCTGACAGACTGCCATTTCAGACTGATTTTAACTTTTTCCTGCTGCAGAGATATCCCTCACATCAAATTTAACTTAAAAAAAATGAAGGCTAAATGTTCAAATACAGCCTGAAGAGACAAGATCAGTATTGTGCATTGTATCTACCTGCATGTGATCTGTGTTGAAGTCATGAGGATGTTGTTTTCATGAATGCTTCAGAATTCAGATAGTGAAAAGCTCATACTGCATTGCAGAATTGTCTCCTCCTCTGTAATCCTAACCTACAGCTACTTCACATGCTCTGCAAGCAGCACAGCATCAGAAGATTATAAAAGGTAAAGAAATATCATTCAGTTTTTGCACAGCTTGGCAACTCATACACTCTGCCTTCAAAGTCCCACATGTAAGTGCAGCGGAAAGCAGACTACAATGAAAGCCATGCTTTACAGAGCACTTCTTGCAATAGCAGCTTAGGGATTAGGATCAAATTCTTCTAATCACACTTGTGTAAAGTCAGAGTCATTTCACTGAAGTCACATGGAATGACTGCTTTTACATTAGTGTAACAGAAATTTGGTCCTACACCTTAAATTCGGGGTTTGTAAATTAAGTTATTTCTATGACAACTTAACGAAGCCCCAGAACCCTTACTTTTCACTAACCCGTTAGATAGGAGCATCCATGCTAGTTGCTTCCAAAGACAAGAAGACTGCATTTAACTTGTAAGGGTATTACTTTGGACTCTTAAATGATTATGCACAGTTTTGGAGAGACACTGGTAAGTAGTTAAAATACTTGTATGTGGTTGATCTTAAAAAGTACTCTGAAAGATTTTTACTATTGATCCAAAGTAATATGAGGCTAGACTTTCCACTGCCTTACAGCTTGTGTAATTATTTACACATTACAAAGTGAGTTCAGAATGCTACTACATGGGACCAGTAGCATTTAGGACTCGCTTCATGAACCCATAGTTGCTTGCACAAATCAGGCAGTCCATGTTTTAAGCTTATGTCTCTCTGTCCTGGCAGTGACAAAATCTGAGCCTGATTCTTCACCACCTTGCAGTTAACATAATCATCTACACCTCAGCAAAGTATATGAATAGCTCTTCCATTGTGGTTTACTGGTGCTGCATCCATTATGCTCAGGACCGTCCTCTTCGCTGGTATAAACTGACATTGCTCCATTGAAGCCAATGGATGTACTTTGGTTTATGTCAGCAAGGAATCAGGCCTTTAATTTGCCTAGTTGTAACTGGCTGCACCAGATAAAAGGCCAAGGAGACTCAGATCCTGCGTTTTCAAGCCTGCGCATATCTTTCATGATCGGACTCAATGCTAGTGCATTAAGCAAGGAGCAGGCAACTACTGGAGGCTGGTTTCTGCTGCAGAGGCAATAGATGGGAGGAAGTATTCATTATTTACTTTGCAAAATAGAAAGAGGGTGAATGTACACAGAAATTACACTATATATTGAAGCTTGAGAGCAATATAAATAATGGAGAGCAAATACCATGGGACTGTTTCTCTCTGGCATCAGTCCAGTTTTATTGCAGTGCAACTCCCTTGCTTGCAGCAGAATTACACAGTTGTAAAATTGGAGTAATGCAGTAAAGACTGATACCATACAAATGCAATAACCCAAATGATGAGGTAGCTGCACGCCTGGAAAAAAAAAAATTAAATAAAATAATTATCTGAAGATGCTAATAATTGAATGTGCCGTTGGGGAGTTTTCCAGTGAGCATCACTAAGGAACTCATAAAGGTGGAGTGTATAACCTGAAATCTCAATCCATTTCTACTATATAGTGCAATCTTAGTTGGTTTTCTATTTATTTATATTGTTCAGATCCAAGGGATCCCTTGTAAAATATATTTGGTGCAATCATGACTTTTTTTTTTCCTTTCCTGTTGAAAGTATATAAATATAAATATATATAAAAAGGAAACTGTTAAGATACTAAATGAGGAAACCTTGAATGACATTTAAGATCAGGATAAGGTCTGCCATTAAACCTGTCACCTGTCTCTACTAAAATGTACCATTTTTAAAGGATATTTGTTGTCCTTTTAAGTGGTTCTTTTTTTAACCAAGATAGTTTAAAGATTTATGAGGACTGTATGTAAATCTTTCTTTGAGGAAGGCATGACCAAGGAAAGTGCTAACTGAATAAGTCACACAAAGAATGTAAATTTTGTACAGTACTAGACTGTGTAAATGAAGCTTGCTTGTAGGGGGGAAACTTTAAATAAAACTTTATGTACTAATTCAACTGTCTGCCATATTCCTACTTATAAAATGTATGTACAAATAATATCTACATTAAATTCTTTGGAACTTTTTTTATCATGTAGATGCGTAAACTTCTTTTATTTGGTGGCCGTACATAACAGCCTCATTGTTCTCCAACTGTCATTACTCCGTGCTTGTAAGTGCAGCGACAATGCAGTAAAATGTAGTGAGTCAGTCTTCCCCTGAGCGCACGTCCCTGGCCTGTGCTTCCAGCAGGGAAAGCCCCACCTGTGTTCCCGTGGGCAGGGTCGGACCTCAGAAGCCTACTGATGCAATCGTATGCCTGTGAAATGCCTCTGCCTTACACGACTCGGCCCGTTCCTCCGTCCCGTGGTAAGGTAAGTGAAGAGGATGCCACCTAGTTAAATGCAGTCTCGCTTTGGAGAATTTAATGCTAGTTGTGGCAATTTCTTCCTTCTTCAAAATATCCCTCCTGTGGTGATTGACCCTTCTGAGTATGGGTATTTCTGTTCTTGGAGGGTAAGTGCTGGCACGGGTGAGCAGTTAGAGGAGTTGGGACAAGAGGTATCACCAGGCTGAGAAGACAAGCTAAAGGCAGGGGTTTTACCAGGAAACAGACTCATTATCAATACCAGTTACTATACAACATGTATTATTTATTCATGCCTACCAACCTTCCATCATGGACCAGTACAAACCAAGTGGGTGCACCAAGCAAACAAAAAGGCAGTCCCTGACCCCCGCACTTACAGCAAGGGTGAGCTGTGCTGGGGGGGTGGCTGAGAGCGCAGTGAAAGAGTCTGGTCTAATGAGAGGGCATCAGTCCTCTTCAAATCTTTTATGAGGAAGGGAAGGGCGAGCCAGCAGCAACTACAGTAAGACAGCACAATGAATAGGACTGTTTCATTTATGAGTTTATTTCAGAAGAGAAAGGAAGGAAGAGAGATTTATGCACATTTTTTTTAAGTAATGTGGGAGAAGAAGGAAGAGGAGAAGCTGGAAGCAGTGGGCAGAGATATGATTGAGAAAGGAAGAGAATGAAGTGAGAAAGAAGAGGTAAGAATGAAAGGAAAAAAGAGAAAACGAAAGCCTGCAAGAGGAGAAAGTGGGAAGTTCTTGTGGATCAAAGACACAGAGAAAGTAAGGGCTGGAGTAATGAGGAAGACAAAGATGGTTTCTGAGTAGCACACATCAGAGCAAGCCTGGAAAAAAATGACAGGAGAGGTGATAAAAAGAGCAGAAGAGAAACCCAAGAAAATGCAATAAGAGGACATGAAATAAACATGAAACTAAGCACTTGGTGATGGTACAGCTCCTGTTTTCTTCAGCTAATCATTTACAGTGGTCTAGCTGTCAAGCAGAAGGATCCAATCAACAGATTACTTAGGTGTTCAAGCTTTCAATGCACGGACTTGAGCACAGAGCAATCATGAAGGAGACGCTCAGCAGCACCTCTCTGCAGTGCCTGGGCTGCGGCGAGCACCCAACTACAGCTAGCACCTGTGGCAAGGGAGGAGAGCTGCCGCTGGTGGTGAGAAGCAGAGGAAGAGGAGATGTATCGCAAGTCCTAGTCCCCACTGGGCTGGAGGGAAGCATATTCTCCATTTCTCCTTCACAGATGAGAGTCATCTTGGGGAGCTAGACTCCTGGACTGTTACTCTGTTCCCCTTCTCTGCTGTCCTTCCTGCCAAACATTAATCTTCTCCTCTTTGACCTTGGCATGACAAAACTTGCCTAGGTACTTTTGTGAAGTGGGGCCTGGAAAACAACAGACCAGTGAATGGAGCGATTTCCCTGGTCCTGAGCTGTGGTCCCATCCACTGCCCGAGAAGCATGAGAAGGCTGGGTTGCTGCTGACTTGCAACCCATACGCCCTTAAGGAGGGCAAAGAGAGTGTTTCAGAAATACACTTGTCATTGATTATAGCACTGTCTTCAAAGGTACTGTGCACCCACCTCCCAGAAAACTGGCATTGCTTTCCTTCATGTGTTTGTCCCCCTTCCTGCTTTTATACAATGATTTGCTAGCTACATCTGTGAGCCAATGTCTGAGAAAAATCTATGTCAAACCTCATTATAGATACTGGTTTGTATTGTATTATAATCACGTGCCAATATCGTACTCTAGTTCTGTTGCTTTTAAGGGACAGACTGAGTTTCAATTTAAATGGAGCTTTCTGGGAACAGACAAAAGAGACAGACATTCCAAACAGTGCTAAAGAGGCCGAGACAGTAATTGCCAACATACGCACTCTCATTTCTGTTGTTAGTGCGGCAGCGGAAAAGAGTCAGTGTTTCAGCCTCTCAAGTCCAGACCAAGGAAGCAGCGACTGCAGCACTGGAGGTCAGAGTGGTTAGCAGGAAGGGAAAGTACACTAATGAATTCTGGAGGGCTTGTAATGCCATAAAAGATTCAGTTAATCTGCAGCATAGATGTTGATCAGCGAAACTGAACCTAATTCTCTGGACCTTGTCAGATGTATTCTGTGCATGTCAGTGTTCCACACCAATTACAGATTTTAGAAGATGCTCTCATGCAAGACTATGTGCCCTAATATATAAGCCAGCTCAGAGGTAACTAAAATTAAAATCTGACTGTGGCAAATCTCTGTGATCCTGATATATGAAAATCCAAATAAATGATTTGTTCCCAGAAATGAAAAATAACTTCAGCAGGAAATTTCAAAATTACTTATGCAGGATTAATCCAGTTCAATGAATGCATCTTGCGTTGATTAATAAAGCATTCCTGAATTGCAAAGTAAAACGAGAGGGGACTTCTGGTGCTGATACATTTGTGTATTTCTGAAGCTGGAGAGAAATGTGTGCTTGCAAGAGATGTGGTCAACCAGTGTAAACAGAGATTGAATACAAATAGTGATTTTCTAATTGTCTCTTCTCTCCCTGCAGCAGAAAACTACCTTTGTGTCATTGATCTTTTCTTGAAGAACACAGGTACTATGTTACCTGCCACAATATTGAATGAGAACAGGGCATCTAACACGGTTGTACGATGACTCCAATTAGCATCCAGATGACATCTGCAGTCTTATCTAGCAGAAAAAAGCAAAACTTGAGCTACTTCCTGCTGATTTTCTTGCCACACAGAGTAGAAAGTTTGGTCAAGTAGCATTAGCTTTTGTGATCTGCTGCCCTTGAATTTAATTGGGCCTAGAGGTGAACAGATACAGGGAACCTATTTAGAAAGGTAAAACAAGAGAAAGAGATTTAAACAAATGTAGCATTTTCCCAGATATTTTCTTCAGCACACACACACACACAC
>VZTV01064987.1:166-17584 GCA_013400875.1 Anhinga rufa
AAACACAGCCCATGATTCCCACTAAGAATACAGTGGAGGTCCAGCCCATCCCCTAGATACAGAAAGATATAATTGCCCATACATAGACACATAAGTTATTTGAAGTGCCCAAGGATATTTTGTCTTCTCATCAGCTGCTAGCCCAGAAGGTCACAGGCTTCCCATAGCTCCTGCATCCTATTCACCAGCCTGCTCCCTGCCAGGCTGTTCCTGGATGCCTCAAATGACATTTAGATAACTGAATTGAGATCCTGGTGTTTACAGAGTATAGCTTGAGATTTCAAAACCAAATCATTGCTCCCATGAGGTTTCTTCTCATTCCTAGCAATCAGATTGCATTAAGAGAAACTAGAGCTCTGCATTACAGTGTGTCATATCATCATTATCCTTCAAGATCATCAGTCTCACACTGTTCCATGGTTTCACTGCATTTATGAGAGTGTGTCCAGACATTAGCGTTATGACCAAAGATTTACTTTTTTATGGTAACTTTTTAAAAACTTGAACAGTTTTTCAGAGTGCAACTCACATTCAGTCCTTTTTTTTCATTTTCTAATATTCACAAAAACTGATGGAAAAGAACCATTCTTTCTTCTATGGTTGAACTTCATGGCCGGGCAGGAAAGTTACGTCTTCTTCCTAACATGTCTCTTTGACAAGGGAGCTAAACACACCTGGTCATTAAAATAGTTTCAGTGCTCTACTTTTCAAACGGAATGCCCATTTTCCCACTAGGAAAAAAGAAAGTAAATGCTATCATCCTTTTACGAAAGAGCATCTTTTTAGCAGTAGAACTGGGCCATAAGCATTGGGTCAAATTTTTAGAAGGAATGCTCTCTCTCAAACAAAGTAGTGCTTTAACAAAGGGATGCTGATTTTTCTTGTCTGACCTTTGCATCCTTCTTGTGATAACAATTGATGTAAATGTAGATGATTACATGTAGGAAACTCTAAAATTTACACTTGCTTCTTCCATTTTGTAATGAATCCACTCTTGAAGACCCAATTTGAAAAATGACTGTAACATATGTGCTCTTTGGAAAATATTGTGCTAATGCTTTTCAATGTCAAAACATATATGACATGGTATGCCTTTTTAAAAAGACCTTAATTAGTATTCAGGACAATAATCCTTCTTTACTGTAATTATAAAACACATTGAGCATTCTTTTTTATCCTTATGGAAAACCATGTAACTGCAGTAACTTTAAATCAAGCTAAGTCATAAGCACTTTCTCCTTTCCCTACAACAGAGGCAAGGCTGAATTGCTGCTTTTACTTTAAGTTCATTTTCCATATGGTTGCTCCAGACACAAACCTTTTTTGAACTGGTCTGTAACTAATGAATGCTCAAGACCCAAGTTCTCCCCTCACCTACTGCCCACCTGACCCTCATGCCTCACTGAGGCTCTCACAAGCAAGAAGGCATGATGCACAAGCAAGGACTAGACAGACTACCTGAACCAGAAGCAAAAGATGGTCACACACTCTCACTAGGAGCATCTGGTTTACACCTATTTACACTTACAAGTCAACAGTGATTTCTCATATTTTATCATCTGTTTTCAAGGAAAGGTGTATCATATAAAGATCAGCACTGAAGAAAGCCATGTGGATACCAGGTTCTCACTAAATACTTCCTATTCCTGAGCACAGCAGAAGAGAAACCAAAGACAGCTGACACATGCACCTAACCAAAGATAGTCCTCTAGTCCTTACATAATCTGGATTGAAACCAGCACTGGGAGATGAAATCAGCTCAGTCACTGATAGAGGACCTTCCTTCATGAAGAAAAGAAGGCTGGTGTCTATTCTCATCCTCTTGGAACATTTGACATGGGTAAGGTCTCAGGAGAAGTGATGGGAATCTAATGTGATAAGGCATAATAGACTGAGTACTTCTGATGGAGACTCATCTAATAGGTGCCCACAGAAGGCTGAACTTGCACCTCCCTTGCAGAAATGTGAAGGGCTGGCTGACTCTGTGACCCTTCTTAGCAGCCATATGCAGCTGCTGAGTAAACTGGTTAGACCAAGTGAGCCCAACATCAACAATAAGCAGGGCAGATACAGCTTTACCCACCATGAGATGCAGACATTTCCTGTCACCAGATTGACAAAAATCTGTGGCAAGGTTCGATAAGATGAAGAAGAGTAAGCAGGAGTCAAACGTGAGCATTGTCCCTATGCCACTGGTGGGCAGAGGAAAGACAATGAGGAGTTTAACACCAGTGAGCAGTGTTATTTCTGTAATAGGTGCCCACCCAGTGATCAGTTCATCCTGCAGATTAGAAGACCTTAGGTTGTCCTCATTGATGCTAAGCCCTGCCAGCTTGGTGTGGAAACCTACAGTAGCCCCAGCAGATCCCTCCAGATTTTCCTTACCCACCTTCCTCCACACTGTCTGGAAAGTGTGTTAAACCAGAAGGGGACTAAAATAAACAAACAAAACAACCCTGGGATTTCTATGTGAAGTTCGGTCTTCCCAAGCATCATCGTCCTCTATTATACTCAGGCAAAAGTGGGCCAACCTTTTTCAGTCTTGTTTGTTGAGACAGGAGAGAAAGAAAGGCAAAAAATCCTTCTTTCCTGGCAGATTTAGGTTCCTAGATCCTGTTTTGACTGGCTGAAAAGCAGAGGAAGTGGTAAATCAGCTGGCAGAACATGTCACCCCATGCTACAAGGTTCCTATATCCTGTTGTCTAAAGTAAAAACCTATTTTTTCCCTCAAAATGATGACCTAATTAAAGTAATAATACATCAAGACCAACTGCACATTACACTTCAGCAACACGGATCAGCAAATCAATTTCTCTTAACTCAGAGTTGTGCTTTTGATTTCTCTGCTGAGGCTTCAATGGTCTGAAAAAATGCTTTCCAAAATTCTCAAGAAGAAGGATGCAACTGGCAATTATATTCAAGGGGGAGATGCAACTGTCTAGAAAGGGGTCTACCTTGTCAAGCAGGAAAGACAGTGTCTTTTGGGGCTGAGTCAGGTAATAAAGTGAAGTACCCCAGTAGGTAGGGACCATTGCAACCCTGGCACATGGTTCTTCCAGACAAAACAGGTTGCTTTGACTCTGTCATCTCCACACATATAAATACATGTAAATATATGTTTATTTTTCTTTCAAATCTCTTCTGGAACAAGACATGTCACTGCATTCATTTCCATTCCCCAAGTGCGGAAAGGAAGAGAGAACAAACAACATGACAGATGTTATTCATATTGCATAAGGTACCATTGGAAGAGATTCAGATACTAAGTGATAATATCTATAAAAATCTGCATAGAATAGACTTCTTGTTAGATCTAACATGTAAGACACAGCTTAACAAGAAACGTTGGTCAAGGCTTCCTTTGCATGCACTGCCTGCTCCCCCCAATTTGGGGGTGGTGGTCCCATGCATCAAGGACCACACAGGAACATCCCCGTTCCAGGAATGCACCATGTGTGCAGGAGGATGCACATGGCATGGGAGCTGTGGGTGGTGTTAGGAGTCTGTTATCTGGAGAAGATCAAATGCTGGGTTTCTCACATCCACCTGAAGCATGCTGACTTTGGGGGAAATGCATTCCACAAGGCTCTGGAGAATCAGACTCATCTGGTGTCCCTAGAAGACCTTATTCAGAAAGAAGCTTCCTTTCAGTCTTTGTTGAACACTTCTGTCCACCATATATTAGAAGGATTTGTAGAGAGGGGTAAGTCCTCTTGTTAGGCAGCTGGAAAACACAGCAAAGCATTCAGGTACATGGGCTGCCTTTCCTATCCCAGACAAGAGCCACAAGCTTCAAGCAAAGCACAGGCTGGAACATACTGCTCAAAGTTTAACATGCTAACATTAATCAAGCAGATGATTTCAGACTAAAGGTGGTTGGTACCTGCAGAGCTGAGGAGAAGAGTTAGTAAAAGATAGTAAGGTTAACAGAGTGAAAGCCAAGTAATTATCACCTGAGGAACACCGAGACATTGTAGGGCACGGGAGGAAGAAAACCATAATATGACATAGATCCCTAATCTTTTTAGTATCCAGCAAGATTTTGAACGTTATTATCTTGACTTGTCTTTTGAAGATATCTTGCCATTACTATAAAGAGAAATGCACTTAATGATTTTACTTTGTTGAGATTAAATAAATGCTTGGAATGAAATAAATCCTTCAAACTGTGATGGTGATTTTCTTTAATCTTCTTGCCAACCCCCACATAAAATCAAAAGGGTTGATCCTCCTTCCAGTGAAGTCAACAGCAAAAACCTGTAACAGCTTCAGTAGGAACATGATTAGACTCTGATTTAGGACCAAGAACACTGTTCATTCACCTGTCCCCAAAACTGCTCCTTCTGAAAAATCAGATGCAATATCATCTGGAACAGATGAGTTTTTCCTAAGCAATCCTTTATAACATTAATGGAAAACCCTTCAAACAGCCATTGTGGATAAAATTTAATGCTGGTAGATAGACAGCAGCAGTTTGGAAGCAGTAGATTAATGTTCTTGCTGTGCTATTCGACTTTCTTCGGGTTTTTTAATTAGAATTTACTTTTTAACAAGGAGATGTTTATGACTGAGTCAAGTGAGAGCAGATGTACACAAAATCACGGCCATAATTCTCTCCTGTTAGCCTGCTCCCTTGGAACAGTCAGTAAAATCACCTTTTTTCATCAGTCCCCATATTGCCTCAGAGCCATGCACAACAACTGGGAACCATCACCAAGCACTGGGTTGGCACTTTCCCTCCTGCCTTGTATCTCATCAAATTATTTTTCTTTCTAAAACTCTATCTTTCCATCCTGAAAGAAACTGTGTGAGCTTTGATAAGTTTCATACTACAGGTGTGGACTGCTGAGGCTAACAGCCTGCCAGGATTGGCAAAAGCCTTGGAGTGATGGTGCCAAGTCCTGAAAAAAACAGGCTGGGTTTTTGCTGCTGGTTGTGGAGACAGAATTGTAATGAGGGAGTAGTTACCAACCAGGTGTAATTTTATCCTGAGAATGATGAAATTTGGGGTTGCCCACATGTCAGAGGAGTCTTAAACCAACCCTGACCTGATTTTGTGGGTTCTCAGGCTGTTGCTGGTTGTGGTTTTAAAATATTGCAAATTCAGACCTATCTATTCTATACTCTCCCAGTCCAGCCTGAATGGATGCTAGAAGCCAGGGCCGTGGAAGCAGAGAAACTTTTCAGGACAGACAGAAGAAATTTAAACCAATGTAAGAAGTCCAGTCAATACTGAGGCTAAAGAGTTTCTGTATAAAAGTCTTTAAAAATTACAAGAGAAAAAATCTGAATTGTCCTTTTATTTCAGATGAGGTCAGCAGATTTTCTCAGATCCCCTCTTTTCCCAGATTAATTAATTTGTCCTTAAGTGAAAGATTTTCACTGAATATTGGCCATGTTTCTAAGTACATTACTGTCATTGCCAAAACTGAAGTTTCTGAGCTTCAGCTTGGATATGTCATTTATGAGTTTCACATATTCTTCCTCAGGATATCTAACATCTATAACTTTCAAGAAATGTAATGTCCCAAAAAGGGAAGAGTAGAAGGGGGGAGCCAAAACTGCATTTGATTATTTTATGAATCCTTCAGAACACTCAAAGCAAGACAGTATTAATTCTGATAACACACTGCTTGGATATGGTTAGTGTATGCAAAACGCTATACTAGATGCCAGGCATTTTTTCTAGTACTATGGATGATAGAACTTGTTTGGAACACAAACAAAAGCAGTGTGTATCTACTTCAGTATTTTATTTGAGAGCAGGAACATGCTTTGAAGCAAATGCTGATCTACATCACACAGCAGTCTCAGGATCTGTGGACTAGATGCGTTATGGATGAGACGAAGCCAGTGGCACCTAATGATATACAATTCATTCTCTACAGGATGGCCGGGTTGTAGAAGCAGATTAGAGATGGGTCTTCTCCTTTGAAAAAAAAAAAAAACCTAGACCACTGTCTCATCAGGTTCAACCATTTATTGTATATCCCTACTTATTGTCTCATATGCACGTGTAAATTACTGCCAACAGAGAATTTCAGAGCACAGAAGACTAAGGGGAAATCTTGCTATGAACAGCAAGAAATCCAGATTTTTTTCCTAGGTATATTTTGATATTTATACTTGTAGTCTTCAGACCCACACAACATAGTCATGTTGTTAGTCCTGTTCATGGGACCACTTCATGGAAAGCAGAGCTGATTTAGGATCACATTTTGAGTCACAAATGGTTGTGGAGGTTGGGAACGCACTCAGGGGAGGCCATATATGTGTTACACTCTCCATATGGTCTCCTCTAGACATCTGCTTTTGTCTTCTGTCAGAAATGGGATAGGTGGACCTTGGGTCTGACTCAGTTTGACCACTCATATTGCAGGAGTTCTCAATGAACTCTGGACAATACGTCACCCTGGGTTGGTTGTTCCACTCCTGGTACCATCAGTGATGCCTCTTTCACCATACAAAAGTCATTAAAATCTCTGATACCCTCAGGCTCTAAATTTTTTACTTGTCTGGCAAAAGATGTCATTTCATTACTGATTTTGAAAGTTCATGATCCAAATCACTCTACTTATTGTCTGGTTTATTTTGCTTTTAAAGGACCTACCACCTTCAAGATCCTGATCTTTCCCCTTCTGTTAGGAGAAAGAGAGCAAGCAAACAAAATTATCCACCATGTTTCATTTTTTTTCACCCCAGGCATGTTTCTGAGTACTGTCACCACATTTGCCTTTTCAGCTGAGCAGTCAAAGCCTGCAGAAGTGACCATTCACTTTATAAAATGAATAGATGAAAATGAGGCACAGCTAATATGCATTTTGTTGGAGGTGTTTGCCCACAAACACTTTCCGTTTGATCTTAAATAAGTATTATCCATAAAGTTCCTTGTCCTCCTTTTCTTAAAACCACAGTTTGTCTCCTCAGACACATCTCTCCTCTGCTGTCTTCTAGCAAGATCTATGCTACCTTACAGTGGCTGAGCATCTGGCGAGTCTCCAAAATTTTACACCTATAGTTCAGTACCAGGCACTTCAATGAATCAAAAGAATCATAACTTTCAGAGACAAAATAGCAATTTGCTCAGTAAGTTCATTTTAATGGGTGAATAAGAGAAGACATGTCTTTTTGAGAAGATGGGGGAGTTAGTTTTGCTAAGTCTATTTTCTTGTAAACCTGCATGTTTCTTAAACGTGCATTTTATTATTTTACTATTCCTATGATTGTACGGCTAATGTTTAATTCCTGGAAAAAATAGTTATATTAATTGTAAGGTAAATCATGTATTTGTTGTAAGAAGAATAGATAAGGAGTCACTCCAAATCAAAGAAAGTGTGTTTGTTAAACAAATAATGTGTTAATTGTGGTCTTATTCACATACCTGTGTGACTGATCTTCAAGACAGTTTGTATGAATTATTCTATGCCCACAGAAATGATCTTTTTTTCAAATATAAGAGATATTTCTAAACTCACAGAATCACAGAATGGTGGGGATTGGAAGGACCTCCAGAGACCATCTTGTCCCACCCCCCTGCGTGAGCAGGCACACCTAGAGCAGGGGGCACAGGACCGCGTCCAGGCGGGGTTTGAATGTCTCCAGGGAAGGAGACTCCACAGCCTCTCTGGGCAGCCTGTGCCACTGCTCTGGCACCCCCACAGGAAAGAAGTTTTTCCTCATATTCAGGTGGAACTTCCTGTGTTCCAGCTTGTGCCCATTGCCCCTTGTCCTGTCATTGGGCACCACTGAGAAGAGTCCAGTCCCATCCTGTAAGTACTGATGTAAGTATTTATGAGATCCCCCCTCAGTCTTCTCTTCTCCAGGCTGAACAAACCCAGGTCTCTCAGCCTTTCAACTCAGTCATAAAAATATTTTAAATATATTATAAATATATTCTTTCTGAAAATAGTTATTTCACTGAGGACAAGTTTCCCCCAAACCTAATGGCAAAGTCTTGATTTAGTAGTCATAATTAGTCCAGAAGCTGCTGAAGTGCAAAATGTATTTGCACACACATTCATCCAGACTTACAAGGAACAGACCTACTATAATTTGTGCAAAGACAACTCTCAAGCAGAAGAAAGACAAAAAATACAACAAAAGAATTGTTCTCTGCCAATTATTTCTCCTTCTGCTCATTTTAGTGTGAAAAAATAGGTCCAACTTGTTCAAAAGCACACAAGGCAGAACACTGAAAAAGAAACAAAAAACTAATGTTTTGTGAGGAAATTCTGCTCTGGAGATTTGGAAAAGAAACCTCCTAGACTTACTTATAGGAAATTCCATTTTTTTAGACACCTGAATTCTACAATTAACACACCCCTCCAAAAAACTTGCAGTACTGCAGTAAGATGGCTTCATCTGCATACTCCTTTCAGACACAAAGTCATCCCACATCCCTGCTCTCTGCGTGCCAGAGGACCCCTTCCCACTGCCCAGGGCTTCCCTGGGAACCCACTGCCAACAGGAGCTTTGTTACAGAAAGCAAGCCACAGCAGAGACCTTTGTTCCAGCCCACATGGTCTCTCCTGACACACTATGTTTTGTATGTCAAACATCTCCCCTTTGCCTCTGTCCCCAAACCAGCCTCCAGTTTCCAAGAGCCCACAGCAGATGCTGGGATCTTTGTGATCTTTGTTTGCAAAAACAGGGAGCTGCAGAAAAAAAGGTTGCCTCCTTAGACCTCTGTGGGGTATGGTCTACTCCCTGCTCACTGCAACCATGATTTTCATTTGCTTCAGCAGACTCTCACTGATCGATTCCAGAGGGCTCTGACTAGATGCAGAATGCACAGAAATCTGATTTGGAAAGAGCCTTCAGGTTTCTGAGATAATCAATAGGAATAAACAGCTTTGGGCCATGAAGATAAGATTAAGGTTGCACAATATAGTGAATAGGATGCAAAGGCAAAGTGATTTATGGAGCCTCCCAACCATATCTCACTCCATCCACATGTGGAAGTGCAAGTCAGGCCCTTTCTTTCCAAAGCAGTTTCCTGCTTTTTTGCCACTCTCACTGACTTCAATAGCCAAACTCCCTGTGACAGTTCTCTGTCCCAGTGGTAATACTCAACATAACTCAGTAACTCGGTGGAGTTGCTCTCTATTTACATCAGCAGAGGACCCCAGCCCCGCAGTGCACTCATGCATGGACTTGGGTTATTAAACCAATATATTGCTAGTGTTTCTGATGGGGCTTTCAGGTGCTTAAAGCCAAATGTGCAACTAAACAATTCACTGAACTGTCACTTCCCTGCCAGTCAGCTTTGACACTGTAGGGCAGGGATGAACCCAAAAATCTTGCAACAAAGATGTTTTACATCCTCAGCACCTATGTGAAGGGAAGTGTTCCTATAGCTATTTTTCCTACTGTGATTGTGATGAAGCCTATACTTAAATAACTAGTTGGGGGTCCAAGTGTGTGCAGGTATACAAAACACCTTGTGACATGAATGAATGAGGAGGGGAGGGCAGAAACTAGGGAGGAAAGAGCTGTCAATATGCACAGAGTTGTAGATATTTCTAGGACAGTGACAGAAGAGGTGGGATGGGAAATGGTATGCAAAACAATTGCATCTATGCCTTGCTCACTAGATTCAAGGCAGATTCATTTTCCGTTCTGCTTCATGTACTATTTTGCTGTGGCATTTTCTGTTCTGAGGTATTTTTACCCAAGTTTCCATCAACATCATTTCAAGGAGAACGGTAAACAAAAATTGCCACTGAGCTCTACAGCATTCGATGTTTCACTCAAAGACTTTTTATGAGGGGAATATTTTTTCACACTAAAAATATACGATCAGTTCTGATAATAAGTTTAATAAAAGGACTGCATGGAATATAGTGCCTATACATTTTATCTGAATGTGCAAAAAAGGAAGATGCAGCAAAGAAGATAATTTTATTGTAAGGCTGCCTTTCATCAGTGAGAAAGAAATAAACAGACATTAAAACACTTTCCATCTAGCTTTTGGTAGCTAAAAATGAGATGTCTAAACCTCAACTAGTCACCCTTGGCTCCCTGGACTGATGGAGAAAAATAGGTGTGTCCTCAAGAATGAGCCACCTCATCCCAAGGTATGCATGGGTAGGGTATATCCCCAGCCAAATGACTTCTCTCACATACAAACCTTAGCTCACCCATTCGAGAGAGGGAGAAATTACAAGGTAGATTCTATGTAAGAGACATTTTCATGCTTTTGAAATCAGTTATTTTCTTTTGTTCTATTTGCCATGCCAAATTCCTTTCTCTTGTGGATCAAACCAATCTCATTGAACATCATCCAAGTTAGATGATTATTTTAGGATACCCCTAAAAAATTAAGCAAGTGCAGTTCCTATTTTGGAGTCTCTGTTTCTGAAGCACTTGCACAAAGTGGGGTGTGGGGAAGACCCTGACTCTGTATCTGTTGCAAAAGAACAACTACAGGCAGCACCAAAAAGCCATCAAGAAGGAGGCAGGTAGATGTGTCCTTGCACTGCAGTTGTACAGTCTTCTGGAGTACAACTGGATAATGTCCCGTGTTCTGTAGACAGCACTGACATACCCCAGAGAAGTGCCCCCGTTACTTCTAGTAGCTTCAGTCAGTAATGTCAATAGGTGCCCATTCCTGCTTCTGAAATATGGATGAGTTATTTGGGTGTTTAAATATGGAGTTAGGATCCTAACTGTAATCACCTGTCTTAGAAGAATTCCAGTATGAATTTTAGCATTTTATTTATTCATAGCTTGCAATGATTTTCCTGGTGGTTTGTGAAGGTTAGAAGTTCAATGCAAGAGTGTGTCGTCAGTACACAGGCTTTCCAGGCTGACTCCCTCATCTGTAACACTGAAGCAAAAAATGTGCAAATGTAGAGATAAGCAGCAGACAACGGAGATAAGAGGTACCAAGCATCCTCTGAAATGTCAGGGTCAGTAAAATAAAGCAAATGTAAATATTGAAAAGGATGTTCAAATATTAATATACAGCATTATCTCATTTGTAACTATCATATGCAAAGTGTTACGGGTGATATTTAAACCAGCACAAAGAATGAAAAGTTCATGAGCACAAGCCCATTTGAATATGTTTTGCTAAATTTAAATTACTTAAGTATTAACAACTGTCTTTAAAAAAGATGTAAAATGCCTTTGACCTGAATGTAGAAAGTCTTTCATTTAATTAATTTTAATTGTGGTTTTTGCTACAGAAAGAAATAAGGTTATGGAAATTGGCAATTCATGGAGAAAAATTCTTAAAACAAAATACCATTACCAAAAGGGTTTAACCTGGAAAATGTAACATTAGTCCTGAAAATTTCTCTGAGAAAGGAAAAAATCTCTTTTGGTGTTTAATTTTTTAAAAATGCAGTCCCAGGAATACATAAAATTAGACATAAACATTATGTAGCATTTTTTTTACTTACTACTCTAAAAAGTTTTCTGCAGTTCATCCAGAAATTACAGAATTACTCCATGAAACTGAATGCTTGTGTTATGCTGGAGGGCTTAACATCTATTAGTTTTATGTATCTTCAGATTTACCAGATTACAAGGTGCCAGTCTCACCACAGGCACTGCTAAACAGTCCATAAACACCAGATGTAGTTGAATGTTGTTGTGAATCTTCAGTGTCAAATTTTCACCAATACTCAGAAAAAAAAAAATCTGACTGTAGAACAGAAAAAAAGTGCTCATATCTCTAGGATTACCTACAGCTACTTCTAATCACCATCAAAAGAGAGGGAGATCATGGTTTTTCTACCTGTGCTTTTTTTCCTGTTTTTTTATTGCATTGAAAGCTCAGGACAGACTTGTCTTACACTTTGTCCCCCAAAATGTAAATCCATATCAGCTTTCATAATGATTGACAGCTCTTGCCAGCAAGGAAAAGACACTGGCTGAACTAAATACTGGTTTTCTCTATGAATGCCAGGATTACCTTTAAAGGAGGAAAAAACATTGAATTTGTGATCTAAACAACAAAAGTCATAGAAGTCTTCTGAGAAACTGCAGAATCACAGAAGTCTGGAGAAGAGAGACTGATGTTTCCTGCTTATCCCAGTGCTGACGTGGATTTCCCCTCTGATTTCAAGCATGATTCAGGCCATCACCTCTTCAAGTTTTTGGGGGACAGCTTTCAGCAGCTTCAATTTTCACAGTTCAAGATTCATGTTATATCCGCACCCATGTTTGTCTACACCTGCTCTTCCCACATTAAACCCAGAGGATGAGGCAAGTGGCCTCATTCAACCCAGCAGTTCATGGGTATACTCACTTATTATAATTAAATTATGAAGCACTTTGACTGGAGTCATTCAAATTTCTACTGAAACAGGGAAGAGAGATTTGCTGGCTTGACTTACACTTGACAGGATGAAATCTGGGTTGCACTCCCTTCGCCAGTAAGCTTTTTAGTATTTTTTTATCCTGAGGTGCCTGTGGAAGAGGGACAGGCACACCCTCCCAAGGAACCCATCCCCTTCTCAGTCTTCCCAGGGCTGTGCAAACCCCAACAGCTCTGAGGTGCCCCACCACCCCTCTGCTTGATGCTTGGCATGGAGCTGGTGCACAGGGAGCAGAGAGGGCTCAGGACTCCTCAGGCAGAGGGGGGAGACCGCCCCTACTTGTAACCCCCAAGCTGTGGAGTTAAATGGAGAAGAAAGGGACACCACTTGATGGCTCTGCTGCTTTGTTTGGACCTGACATAGGTAGATATGGTCAGAAGTAGACAAGCAGGTACCTAGAGAAAGTTACATGTGAATAAAAGCAACATTTAGAGTTACACAACGACTGAATAGGGGCTTTAGTAGTGCAAGTTATCAGTTAAGGACTTTAGATGCTTCTTTTTATTATTTAAGCCATACATAGATGAGCGGGATTTTTTCATTCCATTTGAGCTGTCTACAGTTCATGCATGTAGCTTAACACACACCTAACACACACACACACACATGTAAAGTGTGAAGGAGAATGGAGAAATAAAGGCAAGTAGCTAGGAGAAAAGATGGCAAATTTTAAGAAAAATAATAGACTGTATGCAATTAAAGCTCATCTCAGACTCCATGTCCATCCAGTGACACTAACCACGTTTACTGTCTCTTCCTTCTACTTGTCCACCCCTTCTGCCCAGGAAAAAGCTACTACCTGGCTCTCACCTCAGCCAACGGAGGCTGTGTCTCTGTAGCCTCTACATGTAGGTTCTACATGTAGAGCCTCCTATCTCTACCATCTGGCCTCACACTCTCTCTGTTTATGTCTCTCTTTTGCAGCACCTCACTTGGACATTATCTTTCCAGTCACAAGTTGCTCTGTGCCATGAGGTCTAAACCTATTAACCCTACTCTGAAAGACACCCTTTGACATTTCTCCCACACGGTGGAAAAGAAGCAGGACAAATCTGACCTCTCTTAGGTTTCAAACAAGTGCTGAGCATGACCACCGTCAGAGCTAATCCTGGGTGCGAGTTGTAAATTGTGCGGCAACACAGTGTAAATAACTACTTCTTGGGTGAGTTGTCTGTACAAACAGAGCCACAGAGGAGGAAAAGGACATGGTATTTCTATGTCAAAGGAGGCCAAATATTTCTAGAGAGGACCTGGAAATCTTTTGGTCAGTTAGTTTCATGAAAAGTTCTTCCCCTTCACAACTTCTCTGAAATCCCTGTGGACTGAATGCAGCCAGCCTGGGAGAGCAGTGGCTGTACTGAAACCTCCAGTTAATCCAAACCTAAATTAACTGTGTCCTTTTCTTCACAAAGGGCTCTGAGAGGTTCAGAGCACGCATCATCCTCACAGTACATTCAGGCTTCACAAGGAGAACACGTGCCTCTAAAAGGCAACGGGGACCAGCCCCGTCCCTTCAGAGCAAGAGCACAGTTGGGTTCCATGTTAATGGGCAGATGACATGATATCCATATTTTTCACAGAAAAAGGGAAATACAGGATCTCCAACATATTTGACTCTGCTGTGTACAGCCACATTGATGTTAAGGGACAAATGTAATTTGTTTTTGCATCTGGGAGAAAACCAGAACTTTCTGTGTCCCCTCTCACATTCTTGTCTGAAAACTCTGCAATCTTTTTTTTTTCTAACCAGAGGAAGATATTGTCACTTCTGAGCCAGAAAACAACATCACATTCCTCCTCCAATGTAGCCAACAGCAAGTTTAAGAAACACAGCAGGTTCGTGCCTAGCAGAGTTAATAAAACCTGTTTTCCCAGAGCTTTGCATCATCTTTGGAGTTACCCCAGCTTCCTCCCTCATCCCCTGCATGGCACTGCTCTGACAGAACTCTTCTGTCAGGATGGTGCTTTGCAGAATCTGAACCAGGTTAAGAGCAAAAGTTTAAAGAAAATAATTAAAGCCTTGGAATCTATGGACTTGGCTTAGTGTTGATTTACTGGTGTCACGTTGGATCACAGCCATCGCTACCTGATAAGACAAAACAGAGAAGCAGTTTGTTTACAGTCATAAAGCTGTTACCATTTATTTTCCGTATAATTATCTGTGTTTTGAAATTCACAGATGGAGTCCCTACATTTGAGTTTCTAGAGGTCCTGGGGATTCCCAGATTGTAGCAGATCTGTTCATGTCAAATCATTATCAGTACCGTGCTGTGGACTCTGCTGGGAACCAGCTTTGGCAGTTTATCAATATTGTGAAACTAAGGAAAGATACCCTGCTGTCCAGCATCCTTCCGGTGGGGAAGCTCCAGGAGTCAATGATTTAAATTACCTGCTGGCTGCTTTCTCTTTCCAGTGCCTGCATCTTTCAGAGGCCACTACTTGCTCTACAGGGATCACTACCAGCTCCTCCTCTGTCCAAGGATGAATATTCATAGTGACTGCTCCAGACTCTGCCTCTCCCACCACCCCAGCTCACTCCAATGTTTTCAGTCAGTGTCCCTTCAAAACAGGCTCTGTCATGTACAGTCTTCTATTCCAACAGGGTGTGAAGACCAAAGAGCATGTCACAGCGTGCCACCGCATATTGGCGACAACAAAGTCCCAGCAGGATCTAGTTGCCTGAATCCAAAAGGCCGAAGCCACAGCTTCCCTTTGTGTGTTATCTAATAAGCTCCTTACACAGAAGTTGATAACCCATAGGGTACAACTATCACACATTTTTCTATGGGTTATCACCTTCTGTCATGTCTCTAGGCATTAGCAATCTCAGCATACGTCCCAGTTCATGCAAAACATCTTTGAATGTCATATTTGCACATTTCCCAGTGTGTTTTCTTACTGCACAATAGCAATGTGCAAAACACAAAAGCTTGGATAGGCTTTTGTTAGTCCTTTGAAAGACCACAGACCTCCTGCCTGCTAGTCTGTTCTCTGAATGCTTTTCCACAAGACTTGCAAGCTTCCCTTTAGTCCATTTCCATGGCTACTGATATTCTGTTGAATATTTTTCAGATCTGGCTGAGCCAGGTATCCAGTTTTGGAACCCCTTCATCCTATCCACTACAAAATACATGAAAAAGGGGCCAGCGCAGAATGCCTTGTGTCTCTCTCTGTTTTGGCCACTGGATAGACCTAAAATGGGTACGGGAATTCACATCATGACCACTCTGTTTTGCAAAATAGCAGTTGGCTTTTAGAAAAAAACACACTTTGCTTCAGATGGCAAGTGATGTAAAAATGTTTCTATGGGGATGTACCATTCATGCCCTTTAGACTAACACTTATTTTGGCTATGCTGCTTCCACTTCATGCTGTTCTTTCCATTCTGTTGTGTTGGTCAGAGTCACTGACAGATGGATTGGTGTGTTTGTTCCCAAATTATCAGGAAGATTTCTCTGTGACTTTTTCTTGGGGAAATGTTTTTAGTAAGAGGAAACGGCTTTGAACAAACGACTTCCCAGGTTTCAGCTAAACTTGAACTTGCCGCGGTGAACACCATCAGAGCTGGCGGCAGCATACCTCACTGTCTACTAAGCCGACTGAACTGCCTGGAAGGAGAAGACCAGATTCCATTTAGCTGATCCTGCTCTTCCCTCCCCAGGCAATCTCAAAGGGAAACTAGCAGATAATGATCATATCCCCCAAGCATGGAGGGATCTGGGGGCATCCCATAGAGCTCAGGGCTATCATTGTTCATACCTAATGTACGTGGGCAGCTGCTGGATGAGGGCTTGATGATGAAGACCTGTATGGTGAAGACCTGAAGCTCCATCTCTTCCACTCAGTATAGTGGGTCTTATCCCTTATAGCTCACTGGCTGAGCAAAGGAAGAGCATATATAAAACCAGAGACACCCAGATCCACCCCAATTCATACAGAGATGACATCTGAATGACAAACATCAAAACTGGTTTTGCTTTCCTAAAATGACAAAGCATTATGGGATATGGGGTGATCGCTCTGTTCTATTCTAAGGTCCTGAACTGCCAGGAAAAACACATGATAAACTCTGACACTTCTGATAAACCAGAGCATTAATAATAGGTGAGGACCAAGCAAAATGCCTTCAGATTAAAATACTGGAAGGCTCCCAGTGGATGCGTGATGAAGACCTTGCTGAAATACATCTGACATAGACATACATTCCTGCTCAGCAAAAGATAATATCAAAGTAATAAATTAAAGATGCACTTCATGTTCTCCTCCGCCTGCCTAATAAGCTAAATCTCTTTAAAGTTCTTTATCTGCAAATCCCATGACTGGCCTGATAACTTTATCCTGTCACTTTCCTTTTCACTGGGGCTGCACCAGGCTTTAGCTGCACCAAGTTTAGCTTTGGCAGAGAGGTGCCAGCTCAGGGTTGGTGGCTGCTGAAGAGCCTCTTCTGAACAACAAAAATCTCTCCTAGGAAACTATATCACTTATACTCATTGTTTGGAGGATGTTGAACTGCTGATTGAAAAGAAAGCTTTCATACTTCCAGAGTTATTTCTGAAATAAGAAGACAAAGGAAAAAAGAATGTATCAGTAAAAGGTGAATTTTTCACCTTCATAGTTTTTCTTTCCTATTACTTTCCAAAACTCAGCATTTTTCCTTAATCTATAGATTAATAGATGAAAACTGGGGGGAGAGTGAACTCTTCTCATGCGCATTTCAGAATGCTTATAGTCTTCCACAAATACTTTTTTAAAGTAAGGAGGATGCCAAGAGTGACAACTTGCTACCTGTATTTAAAAAAAAAAAAAAAAAAAGTTATAATACTTTATGCATGCTGTGTATCCACAAAGCACTGCAAAATAATCCATTGCTATTACTTTTATTGCCTCAACAGTACTAAGAAATAATTTGTATGTCATTGTTTTAGCAAGTGCAGAAGTTTAATCCTAGATTTCACTGGCTTCTGCATAACTTAAATTAAATGTTAATTTCGGTATTACAGAAAGTACAGAAGGTACTGAGTACAATATTAAATTTTGGTGAAGAAAAAATCTGTCTTATGCTTCCAGATACATTACTCAATTGACCCTTGCG
>VZTV01064988.1:0-16236 GCA_013400875.1 Anhinga rufa
CACAAGTATCCTGCAGCTACAAGGCAGACGGGAGGAGCTGGAGAGCAGGAGGACGTGGAGGGCAGCTTTCCAGAATCTGGGGTAGGTGTCTGCTGCCAGAGGACAGCGTAAAACTATTGTGAACAGGGCTGTTCAAACCGCTTTCATGTGGCTTCTCAAGTAGTCTCATAAACACTATCTCCACTCCTGCAGGTATCCACTTAATCCATGGTCAGCTCAGACTGACTTATTGTGCATACCAGATTTTGGTCATCCCTTGACCAACCCAGAGCCCACCAAAGGGATGCAGGAAGGTGGCTGGTATGGCCCATACCTAAAAGCCTTCTGCCACTGCTTCTTCATGGGGTGAGGATGCCTACAGGAGGCCACTGCATCCTGTTCCCATAGTTCAGGAGTAGGGGGGACCTCTCCCGGCTTGTGCTCTGCAACTGGGGTGCAACTGGGCTGCAAAGCCAACAGAGCCAGCTGGAATCCCTAGGTGAGGTTCTTGGGTGCCAGCAGAACACACAAAGGGCATGTGCAGCTCCTCACAGATGAGCCGAGGAATGCAGAGAGCAGAGCCAACTTCTGGCTCTACTACCTCCACAGTAGGACAGACTGGGGATGCTTAAACAAACCCTCTTCCCTCCGCAGCAAATGTCAGTTCCTCCAAACCAACCGTGTTTGTTGACGGCCTGCTTTGCTCAGTCTGTAGAGCTGGTAAAGACTTTCAGGGAGAAATCACAGATGCCCAAATGTTTCATTTTAATGGAAAAAAAAAAAAAAAAGTAATGCTCCACTTCAAAAGGACTTTTTATTTTGAAATTTTAAGCAACTTACTAAAACCTGAAATAAAATCCCAGAATAAGAGCTTCTGAGTTCTAAATGAATCGTCCTCCAATTGCTAAATGGTACCAGCCCCTTCTAAAATGGCTTTCGAGAACATTTCTTATTAAAAAAAAAATTGGCCTACTTCAAGCTGGAAAAAAAAGTTTTGAAATATCACAAGACCTCCCAGAAAACGAGACTATTTTCCTCTCTGATTGCAACATATGACCTGCCAGCCAAGGAGTCCCCATAACAGCAAGGACAGATCCCAGAGCAGAAGGAGGCTGGTGCCAAAGGGCTGCAACCTTCCTTAAGGACGACTTGTGCATGTTCCACTATTCATCCCAGAATTAGACAGAGGCTACATGAAGATGAAATGAGACAGCACAACCAAACTATAGAAGGGGCAGCTAAGACTACAGAGCCTGGAACAGGCCCCTTCTGCACCTAGTAGGTTCAGCATATTTCCTCTTTATAAAGGGTTGTCTCTCCCTATAGGGATGCTGCTGCTCTTCTGCCCCAAATATCCATTCTGCTGGCAGCTGGGGTGTTAAGCACAACCCAGACCTACTGTGCAGGGCTGGAAATTCAACATATGCATGGTCACCATGTGCACATGGATCAGTGCTTGTGCATGTCTGCCCTGGAGTGGGCGCTGGGCCAGGCGGGGATAGAGAGGGCTCATTCAGCTGCAGAAAGGTTTATCCCTCCTCTGGGGGCAAAGGGCATCCCCTACCTCTGCCCTTCTGCGTGTGACAGGGAAAGGAGCGAGATGAGGGCAAAATTTTGGATACAGATGGAGACAGAAGAAACTTGCCGTGGGGTTTGGAGGGGAGGTCAGATATTGGATGACATCTTTGGACTCTGCTGCATCTGACATAGGAGGAAGCTGCAATTCATTTCAGGCTTGGAGAAAACTTTGCTCTGCTCTCATCCCTTTCTGCAGCCCCCCACTCGGGCTGGTGACATTGCTGCGACCTTGCAGCCAGGAGTGCCTCCGTGCCAGCTATTAGCTTTTCAGCCTGGTTCCTCCCCCCACCCCGCTCCCACCCCAGCCCTTCGCCCTCCCCTGGAGACCCATGCAGCAACTGAGCGCCACATTTTCAATTTACACCAGCTAAATGATTCATCGCTGCCTAAAGAGGCCTGAACAGAGCCCAGGAGGGGAGCTGAGCTATAGCAGAGAAAGGAAGGGAGGGGACAAGATCGGGGCTAAAGATACAGAGATGAAAAGCTCCGGTGACCTGCTCTATATCAGCTCTCCTCTTCTCCGGGCAGAAGCAAATCAATCCTCCCCCCTTCTTTTCTCCTGCAGCCGTCTGTGGGTCTGTCTGTCTCTTTCTCTCTCAGCAGACTCGAGTTTCTCGGTGTAAGGTTAGGACAGCGGAGCCATGGAAATCGATTCCTGAGCCCTGGCACACTGCCCTCTGCACAGGCAGCCCAGCTCCGCGGTGAGACGATGGATGGAGAGCTGTCCCCAGGCGTCCCCAGAGCTCTCACATGGCAGGAGCTGAGGATACCTTGGAAATGGGTCTGGGGAAAAGGGTCTGCATCAGCCCTTGAAGTGCAAATCCCAAAATAAGAGAGACCCACTTGGGAGAGACAAAAAGATTTTTTATGGTTTACCCCATCTGGCAATTTTCACCTGTCTCCCAGTCTACCAGTGTTCCTTTTGATGGTTTGTACTGGAGGAGAAAGACTAGTGAAAGGCATAGGTTTGCCCACATGCAACCTGTTTCCCAGTATCAATCTACCCCAGTTCGTTCACAGCTCGACTGTCTCTCCCATCCCTTCCACAAAACAGCTCCCACATCAGCATGGCTGGATTCAGCTGTGCACTGCAAAGCCTGTGGGATTCCTGGCTGGCAGGGAAGAGGGAAGGGTTAACACTCGCGAGGGTAAATGCTTATGGCACATTTCCACAGAGATGCTTGTGCAGGAGCCTTTGACAATGCATCCCACTTGAGGAAAAGGCTGTTAATGAATCTTAAGGGGTTCTGATGTGCAAAAAATGCTACAGCACTCAGTATCATGGCACTCTTAACCTGAATATCCTGCACAGCCAAACCTTGTTGAACGGGATATAACTGGCTCCTCTGCTCTCAGGGCTACCTAAAAGGATGAGGAAACTGAGACCCAGAGGGGAAGTCCTGAGGCTGCACGGAAAACCCCTTCCAAACTAGGACTGGAAATCATATTTCTTGACTGCAATGGAAACTAGGGGGAATGAAAGGACTGGAGTGGGATTCAATAACATTTACCCTTGAACTGCTTCAAAAAAATCCACAGGGAATTAATCTCAGTGACCCTGCTGCAAGGTACCTAAATAAGAGGTGCCTTTCTTTTCCAGATAAGAAAACAGAGGTTAAGCGACCAGAGAAAGGAGGACATGGGTATCCTGCCATCATCCAGGTCCAGACTGCGAGGCCAAACTCCTTCTTGCAAGACGGAGTCTGGACAGGGCTTTCTTGTTCTAACTGAGTTGATGCTGCCACCCTCACTCGTCACCAGCCATCACATTTCTGACACTCCTTCACAATGAGCTGCTGGGTAATCTGCAGTTGCCTCTGCCCCTTTTCTCTCCTTTTGGGGATTTATTGCTGGAAGTGTTGATTGCTTGTTGCCACTGACCCTGGATGGCAGGAGATGAAATATCTAGCATTGCTGTGATACAATCAACGGTCAAATTCATGCTTTCCTATACTGCTTGCATGTAGTCTGTGCTGTCCCTCCATTGACAGCAAAACATACAGTGTAGGATGATTGTGGGATAAAATGAGATGGAAACATACTATAGAGCTGTATGTCAACTGGAAGTATCCTCACGTCAGCAGGGTGAAAGTTTCACGGGTTCATGCCTACCAGACCACAACTCAGGACTCATTTTCCAAGGATCCCCTGAACAATTCCGGACCCTGAGTCACATTTTTCAACAAGTTTTGGGATGGATCGCCTAGATCTGATCTGAAATTAAGCAGACTGTCACAACTTTGGATGAGGGTCTCACAAGCTAAAGAGCATCCACAGAAGGTTGGAATATGGTACAGGTTTGTTCCCTTTTCTTCTATTCCAGAAAGGAGATCTAGCAAAGAGGATTTTTTCAACTGGATCACTGTATCCACCAGGAGAGTTTGCAATGCAACAGGAAGAATTCAGAGGTAAACTCAGTGGGAGAAGACAGACACACTGCAATAGCAAGGTCCATCAGAAAAACCCTCCATCGCTGCCAAGGACACTGTAAGACTTGGAGTGACAGCACCCTGCAGAGCCACGCACAGCTGGAAACGTTTGGTTAGACAGATCCAATGCACTATCCAGCCACTGTCTCTGCTGAGAGGTTCTTGGCAAATGAGACCACCCTGCCACTCATAGCCAGGAGCCCAGCCAACTTGACACCTCCCTCTCCACAGCTTTGGCAGAGGGCTCTCTGCAGGAGGAAGTCACTGGCAGTGAAGGCTGCAGAGAGGAAACTTCAAGATCAATAGCATCATTAAAAATCCTACAGAAAACAAAGCCAATGAACTAATTCGCACTCCTGAGGTCACCTGGATCCAGTGCTCCTTGCAAGGCACTGGATAAGCCAGTACTGTAGAATAATGAAATGGTGAAATTGCCTCTTGCCCTGTTATACAGAAGCCCAAGAACATGGGTATAGACAAACTTGCTTAGCATCCAGATAAGCCAAATGAGCAGTTTGGCTCATTTGTGCTCATTTGGTGCAGTTGAGTTGACCCACACAGGACAAACGCTCAACTTCAGGATCAACATTTTCCCACAGTAAGCATACAAACCATAAGGTCCCCTTGAAATCTAACTTGGAGTGGACCCCATGATGCTTACAGAGACCTGATTACTCTCTAAGGGCAATGGAGATCATGACAAGTCTGTTAGAGGAGAGGTTCAGGACAGCAGTGGAAAGTTGGAGGTGCTGAGACAAGTGTCTGAGCCAAGCTTCTAGTCAGAGCCAAACTGTCTTAAGAAATGGAAACAAGAAGGTAGTTGTCACCCAGAGAAGAACTGCTGGAGGGTTTGATTCAAAGCACATCAGGGTGGACGGATGCTTTCCTGGTGCAGTCAGCAGACTGTAGATCACGTGGTTGAGGAGATCTGATCAGTCTCTACCACCCTTTCTTCCAAAAAATACTTCTTAGTTAAAAAAACTCTCCTCCAGCAAGTTCCAGAGACCTTGCTGGTGATACCTGAGTGACTCATTGGCTCACCTGGCCCAGCCATGTGTTATCACAGCCACTGAGGGAAGATGGTTGGGGGAAAATCAGGGCTGGGATGGTGGTAAACACCAGCAGGTACTTACGTGTTGTGAAGAACACACCATCCACAGTGAGGGTCGCCTGAGCCCAAGCACTCGCTGCAGGTCTCATACTGGTTACACGACTCCACAGGCACCCGAGTGAGCTGCAGGAGGAAAGGGGACAACCTGTCAGGCTTTTCACAGGGCTCTGCAACACCCATAATGACTTGACAGTGGTGCCACCCTCCCTGTCCTCTTCACCTGCTGCCTGTCCTCCCAGAGGGACATCCCTGCAGAGCTTGGCAGGCCTGGGACAGCCAGAGGGATGTGGCTGCAGATTGCTCCAGAGTTCAACCGGCTGCAACCCCTGTCCAGATCAGCACTTAGCTTGGTGCAACCCGTGTTGATACCAGCACCCCACCCCCGTGACCTTCCCCTCTTCCCCATGGCCTTTGACACTTCATTGCTAGATGACCTCACTTGCGCAGTTTCACAGAGCAAATCAGGCAGACTGTGTGCAGACTGTGGTGACCTGGTACCTTGAGACAATTAAACAACGTGTTCTGCAACGAGTTAAACTCATTGGATCTCAACGCTCTCCTACACTCTGGTTGTGGACCCTGTTGCTTTCTGGCTTCCTGTGAGAACTGAGGCCTCGTGATGTCTTTGTCAGCCTCCCATGACCTCCCACACCACCACGGGTCCCAGGAGAGCGTTAGCTCCACTCCCCATTGCCTGCTCACCTTCCCAACCATGAGTTGTCCCATCCCTGGAGACGTTGCTCCCAGGAGGAAAAAGACAAAGGCCTGCGTATTGAATGAGCTTGCTGTCACCCTGACTTTGCAGCTCAGAAGGCATTAGAGGTGGACCTGAAACACCCATCTACTGCCAAAATACTACATTTTATTATCTTTTTTTTTTTTCTTCCTTTTTAACTAAAGTATTTCAGTCAGAGATTTCAAAGACAGAGGGATGCCTATCCTGACCTCCTGTCTAACAGACCAGAGCCTTTTGATTCCCGTTAGGTTTTGTAAGCCCCTTACTTCTTTTGAAGCCAAACATACAATTTGGGCCCAATGACCTGATAGTCTCTTTTCCATTGAATAAACTTCAGAGAGCTTCTATAATGTACAGTCAATTGCCAGCGCCTTCGCCCCAGCTCATGTCAGCAGGGAGAGTTTATTCCTTCAGATGACATAGTGTGGTATTACCCTGATGAAACAGCATTGAGAACTGCCAACTCTAAACTGCGGAACAGTTGCTCATGGCAAGTGGCAAGGGAATACACCTGCATCCTAGTGACAATTTTTTACTTGGTGCAACATTCAAGAGAGTTTGAGCTGTGAAGTGACAGATTAAGATTCATTCTGATTGCATCTGTAAATGAACCAAGAACTGGCTTTTATATAAAAATATATATCAGGCAAAATTCCAGCTATTTATGAAGACCTTTTCTGTTTGTATCAGAAGTTGTCTTCTTAACTCCTATGCAGACACCCCACATGATATTGATAGCCTATGAGCAAAAGCTGAAAATCTGTATTTTTACCTCTGGCAGGTGGCAGTAGCTTTAGAAAACTTCAGGTAGAAGTATGATGGGATTTATTTACCACTGCACCATTGTCTGTGTCAAGTCACCCAAAGAAACCAACTGCGGCTACTGAAAGCTTTTATTGAAAAAGGGAGAATGGGAAAAAAAGGCAACACAAAAAAAACCCCACCTTTCTCAAATTGAATCTATTGGCATGAGCATAAGAACATAATCAGGACAGACCACAGAGAAACAAAATTGGGAAGATCAAAACAGGGAGGAAGTCATTCAAACTTCTGTAATTATCAAGAAGTTTCGAAGGTAAGATGGCTTGGCCATGAATGCAATTGTTCCACCTTCCTTAAGCTTCAGGTCAAGACGGTATCAACTGTTCATCCAATACAAATTATAATATCAATATATTATAACTGTTCATCCAATATAAATTATATGCTCCAGGATTTCACCCAGTTAGACTTAGGAACCCAATAGTCTGTCTTGCATCCAACTTCTGAAGACACAATTTTTTACAAGAAGACATCAAGGGCTGGAGACCTTATAATTTCTTATGTCGGCCATTCCCACCTGTTATTTCCACTGAGGAAAATATATTGTGAAATATTTTTCCTTGGTCACATCTAGCTTGACCACGTCTGCACTGTGAACATCAGAATACTTGCAGAAGCGGCAGATAATTCAGTTTTGAAAGACAGTAAATCTGCGATTCCTCAATCCAGATGTAATTGACTGTGTAATCTCCACCTTGTGATTAGAAATTTGTGAACACAGTTGGGATTGGCTATGCAGTTCCTATCCAAACTACCCTCAGTTTAACATATGGTGCTGTTCGATTTAGCCTCATTAGCTGTAGAAAGTTTTTCTGAACCTCTGTTTCTGAGCTAGTGTACATCTGCCTTATAGAAGTGAGCCTTGGTTAAGAAGTTTAGATCAGAACATGCACTTTTCCAACATCTAGTGATGTTGAGTTTGAATGTTCTGAGTCAAAATCCTCTTGTGACTATGATATATGTACAAGAAAGAAGTGCTAGAGGACTGAAATTTGCTATTTCTTCACAAATTGCTACAAAAAGAGTAGATAAAAGGCGGTCTCTGTAGGTTTTTTTATTATTAGTAGTAGTAGTAATAATATTATTTAATTAGCTGTCAAAGGATATCCAAGCTCCTTTCAGAGGCAGAAGGAACCTACTGGGAATCCAGATCTTCATCTTCATTCCTTTTCAGTGTATTTAGGGCACTCGGGCTGTATAGGATATAGGTTGTATGTTGTGTAGGAGCACGCCTTGCTAGTGTTGCTGTCCCAGAGAGTACAGCTATGCAGTATGTTTGCACCAAGCTACATCCCATGTCCTGTCAAGCACACCAGAGTAGTAGGTGTCCTGTGACACCATTTGCATTACTATGTGTTATTCCTGCTATATGAGACCTTTTACGAGTTCACCTCAAGTAGCTTTATTGCAAAATTAATTAAAATTGTACCATGCTGATAAATGTCTTGGTCTGTAAGTGTCAGACCTTCTAATTAATAAAGAAAGAAACTACAAAAAACAAAGGAGCTGCGACTGAAAGGAAAGCCACCTAGGGGTCGTCAGCTGAAAAGAAAAAGAACATCAAGCAAATAAGACACATCAGAGGTCTTATTTTCCTTTGGAACATAAACTGTAATTAATTCAGCTCAGCTTCCCCAGCTGAAAGTTTTGAGAACTGACTGTGCCCCCTGGGAGCAGTCAGCTTTTTATGCTGCCCCAAAAATATCTGAAAAAGAGAAGTCCATGCAACCTCCCAATTACAGTGCCTTGCCATTATTCACAACAATGAAGGGACTAGACAGCGCTGAAGGTTGAAATCTCCATTGTAAACCAGACTGTGATTACTCCTTCCACCCCTTCTCCATCCTTGGAAAGTCTAACAAACTTTTCAAGGTAATTTCCCAACCTTGGTGAGGCTCCCTACTGCTGGTCTTTCATCGGGGTGGAACTTGGATTCAACATTTTGCAGCAAATATACCCAGGGTTTCAGCAGACAGAGGATTAACAAAAGCAAGGTGTCCTTCATTTTGGGGCACTATGAGCCAGGTTAGAGTCGTTTACATTCCTGCAGTGGTCACAGCTCAACCGATATTTTGGTCTCACAGTACCATAGCAATATATGGATGTAAGAAGAGACTGCTGTTGTTTTAAGGGCTTATATCCCGTATGTGATGAAGCACATATCCTCATTTTATCAATGAGAGCTGAAGCTGAAAGTGAGGTCTCATGCAGCTGAAGTAGGTGTTATCTAAATATCTTCGAAGATGTGGGCTTAAGGCATCTCAGCAAGTTCATGCAAGAAGTCCAGAGAAGACCCGATTATTGAACGCTAAGTTATTAAGTGCAACATATTTAGACTTTGGGTTCATTGAAATATTGAAGAAATGAAGGTAAGATCCCTATAGATCACTGTCCACGCACCTGATGGACATCTAGGAGCTGCAGTGCTTCCAAGGCTCTGTCCACAGGAGACCAGAGGGACAGATGATCTCTGATCATCTCCAAGGTAGGCAGCATTTCTGGAGCAGCCAACCCACCACAGGATTTCCAAGATCACTGCTGTGCAGTGGAGGCTGTGAAAGACCCAGGAGCCTCACCACTAGCACCTTGCTTGAACAGGGGAGACCAAAGGGTCAGGACCTGTATCCCTCAGGCAGCTTCACCATCTAGACTGTCCCCTACTCACAGCTATCTGGCGCGAGATGCAATCCCAGAGCCAGGGTTGGACAAGCAGTAAGTGAATCTGATGTCCTTCTCAAGGGCAGCGAGAAAATGATGAGCAGGTCCAGCTGCCGTAGCTGCAGCAGGATTTGAAGATATATTTCACTTCATCAACACATTCATTCACGTGTCCCCAAAGAAATCATTCATGAGTTTCTGGCTCACAAGGACATCTTGAAAAATCTGGCAAAATCTACAAACTGCTGTACAGTTCAGAGCTCACCTGCTAGATATGACTTCAGGGCTTTTCACACAACACTGGTGTCATCCTCACCTCTGATCCAGCCTAAATTCCAAACTGGAGCTTCTCCAGCTCCCAGCCTTACTTCCACCCTCTATTTCTAGTATGAATGAGTTACAGAAAGTCATTTAAAACAAAATGATTGAGGTTTTTGGATCTGATAGACAGTAACAGCTAATCCTGTTAGAAATTTGGCTCCCGCTTCTGCCGTTATGTATTCACAAAAGCTCCTGCTATGTGCTCAGTCATAATTTTCTGGCTTCCATTTTTGACTTTTTTATTTCAATATACATTACTCTTTTTTTCCCCCTTTAACTGCCAAAATTCTGGTCAAAACCTGAATCATTGCTCAATCTCTGCTCTTATAATTGGATGTTAATACAGCAGCGGGATTTATTCAGTCTGATGGACTAAGTTAATTTAAATGTACAAAAAGGCATCTTAAGTAGCCAATTTCCTTCCCAACAGTCAAAAGATACATTTCCAAAACACTGAACACTGACTCTGTCAAGCCATGTGGGTTCTGTGAATGCTGCTATCTTTCAAGACTCAGCCAGCCCCGAAAAACTGCAGAAAGATTAAGAGAGGAGCTTATTTGATTTCAAAGCCTTGAATAGAGTGTTCATGATAATACAGTTTATTACATACAGCAAGGCAAAAAACACCTAAGAGACCACTGGTGGAGCCAGATTCTGCACCCTTAACAGAGTCAGTGAGGATGTTCGGTCACCTGCACGGCATCCCAGGATGCCATTTTTAATTTGGCCTGAATTATGGACAAAGGGACCTTGAATTCCTCTGCCGTGTTTGAGATCGTGTGCCTCATCCACCCAACCTACAAACTCAGCAAAAAGCAGGACCACAGAAAAGAAAAGCCCAGGGAGCTGAAGCACGTCTTAGTGATACCGGTGAGAAACAGGACTCGCACACTTGCATATGGCTGTAAAACTGTTGGGAGAGGAGATGTTCCTGCAGGGATAGAGATGAGGATCTGGGTTTGATTCCAGCCTGACACTCCGGCATGATAAGTAAATAACTTGCCAGTCCCGCTGGGACAGGGAACGTCATTTCTCATCAGACACTCCCAAGCTCTTCCTCCTCTTTGTAGCACTCTTCCCAGTAAATCCATGCTTACATACTTGGAAAACTGGAGGCTTTAATTAAGCAGAGTTAATTGGAAGCAGCAGTAGCTGTCAAGGGCAAATGACACAATAATTAAACTGGGGGTCAACGTCCCGCTGTGTGGCAGGGTAAATTACCTGTCCAAATATACTTGTTCACAAAGGGCTTCCTACCTACAGCTGTGTGTGTGCTGCTGCTCCTCCTCTCCCCTTTGCTGCACGGAGCTGTCCTGCACATCTTTGGTGAGAGATGTCTTTACTCTGGTGTTGCCAGAGTAAAGCCCCAGCCTCAATCGCATGCCATTCACACAGAGGTAAAACAAGGAGAGTTATAGAGAGATTTGATGCCCACAGCTTCTGTGCCAATAGCCCCAGAATTCCTTAGGGTAAGGCTGAGGGTGTCTGTTCCCATCAGATGCTCTCACAATGAGATTGCTATTGGTGCTCCCACAGCAGCGCAATTTTCTTTGCTCCCCTTGCAGTGCCATTCTTTTCTCCGTGCCTCCCTTGGCAGGTCCCTGCCTTACAGCTGGCTCAGAAAAGCCAAGCTGGGGACTTTGGGAAGGTTTCATTTCTGATCCATCAAGACTGTAAATCTTGCAGCTTGTGGGGAACAGCTCTGGCATGGGAGGTATGCAAAGCAAGGGTTTTGCCCTCTCACCAAAGCCTGTCTGCAATATCAGAGTCTAAGTGTAAGCTAGAAATCCAGGCTCTGCGGAAACAGAGACCTTTGGCAGGGCAGGATTTGTCTGCTCTCGGTTTTAGATGCCTACCCGGGGATGAGATAAATCACACCTTGGATGTTCCTATGTCTATCCACTGAATATAAAGGAGTCTAGACAGCCAGGTCAGATGGAGACATTTACAACATACGCACTGAATATTGGGTGACGTGAATCTCACATCAATGTCGTACTTAGTTTTCTGCTGTTCCTCTAATCTTGCCACTGCAAACAATCCCCAAACATGCTAAGCTCTCCCCTCTTCCTAACTGTAGCACCAGAATAACCAGTCATAATACAAAATGTATTTTCTTTAGTCACTGGGAGTGGTAGAGGAAATCCACTGTGTGACATAGCTAGAAAACTGTTCCAGGAACTCAAAAGACCTTGTGTGATGATACGGACTGTGTTTGAACAAGTGCCTTTACCATCTGCTCTGTAAATACAGCCCTCGCGCTTTGCTGCATCCAAGCTCATTCCTGCTCTCTGTTCTGGCTTTATTTACAAAGGAACAGACACTCAGATAACAAAGATTATCTCAGCCCTTTTCTCACAGGCTGGGCGGCTTCCCAGGTTCCCCCTTCACAACTGCTCAACCTACGCCCTGTGCTGTCCCTTCTTCAAAGAAGTCTACCACGCCACGATGACTCTTCTCCCAAAAGCATCAATGCTTGAGGGCAAGCTAGGGACATGCCATCCTGCTATGAGTACAGCTGGCAACCTGGAGATTGAAGAGTGTGTGTCCAGAGGTTTCAGTGGTGAATCTCATTCAGCTTTTCTCCATATTCACTCTTGTTTTTTCCTTAACAACAATGCAAAACTCTTCCTCATCTGGGATAGCAACAGCGTATCCCGTCGGCATGCTGATGTGCTCTCTGTACAAGGAAGGAAATTTATTAGGAATCCTTGTCCCTTGTAAAAATCACAGTTCACCAGCTTGGAGGTGTGGAAAGAGTGTCAGGTGATTTTACCCAAGCCTAATGAAACCAGCCACCTTCTTACCCACCCTGCAAACCAGCAGCTCTGGCCAACTTTCTCTGCCTGTGTTATTCAATCTGTGTTTCTCCGTGCCAGGTCCAGGTAGCTTCAGATCCCCCTTGCCTTGTTTACTGCTAAATCTTTATCCCACAGTCAGGTGTTTCAGTCTGTAAACTGTAAAATGAATGAGGTTTGGCTAAATGTGTTCAAAAGTCTTCAAAATAGAGACCCTCATGCCACAATTAATGCAGGGCCAGCCCAGGCTTAATGAGAGCCGGCGCCTGTGGGGTTACTGAAGCACGCCTGCTGAGCGAGGCAGAGACCGTTACCCAGGCTCTATAGACTATATATAGATTTAATTGGGACCTGTAATGGAATTTATGTCATTACCATAGGCTTCCTCGAAGTCCAGCATCCCTTGAAGGCTCCTGGTGGAGGTGTGAGTAGTTAAAGCACACAGGGAGAAGTTAATAGTTGTTTCTATTGGTGATGGCTACTTTCCAGGTCACCTTGTTCTACTAACTTTCCAGATGTTCCCATCCTCATCCTCAGTTATCAAGGAGCATCTTCCTGCAGATTCATTCACCTCAGCAGCCCTCTCAGGTAGCCTATTTTGTCTCTTTGTTGTCAACTCCCATTGATTTAATCCTATCATTGCTCCAAATCCCACCTTTATACCCTCATCATCTCCCTGGGTTAAGGTGTCTTCATCCCAGTGCCTGGAGGATCTTTGCTTCAGCTCTGTCCCCAGCCACCCTCACTCCCTCTCGGATTTCTAACTCCACCGCTTGATAAGCCATGTGGTTCAGGAAGGATTGATCATGTTGATCTAATTCCTTTGTGCAAGATTATATGACCTCTACAAGCATTGTGAAGCTGCAGAAATCATGGCAGACAGAGAGTTTGGAAAATGCCCTTTTCTTCCGTTGTGATCGGACTTAAAATTTCCTGTAATAGCACATAAAACCTGCTGTACTGGTTGGGATCAACACTCCACATATCCCACTCCCTTGTCTTTAGCCATAGCCTTATGGCACTAAGGAAAGCATAAAAACAGGGTAAGCATATATGATATGTCCCCAGCAGCTTCCCAGCCTTTGGCTATTTTCATTCAAGGGAACTTCTGACACTTATGTGTCTCTATTCTGTAACCTGAACAAATCTTTCTTTAATTTTCTGGTGTATCCTTGAAATCACATTGACTTTTTACATCCACAGCATGCTTTGGCAGGGAGTTTCACAGTTCCAGAGTCCACTGCTTGAAGGAATCACCTCCTCTGGTTTGTTCAGGACTTAATTTTCAACGGTTTAATTTCATGCCCTGTAATTCTTCTATTTGCAGAGGTGGTGAACAGTCACCTCCTATCCATCCCCTTTTGCCATTCATAATTTCACCAATCTGAACCATACACCCCAGCTCACCTCTTCCCAAGCTGAGGAGTTCCTGCTTCTTCAGTCACACCCCACACGGAAACCACTTCATATCTCTGATCATCCTGGTTCCCTTTCTCTCTTTTGACCATTTATTTACCCTTGTTAGCCAAATTTTGGGCAAAAGGAGAGGCTACCTGGTGGCCTAAGTCATCTCTGTATAGCCTTCTCCTTTCTCTCCTCCCTGGACTCTCGGGCACTGACCACGTCATCAAAACCTATTAAGCTACTGCCTTTAACAGGGTGCCACCTCTCAGCTTGAGGCACATGACCATGCATATCCTTCAGGCTCATCTCAGCTGCTAAAGAAAACACATCAGCTTAAACTGCGATTAAGACTGCTTTATCACAGGCTCAGCAAATGGCAGGTAACTCGTAAAGCTGTGTGCACTCAATTGCTTTTAGCGATGTGAGCATACAGCGGTACTGAGCTTCACACAGCTCCCCAGAGGACACACTTCTCCTTGGCACAAAAAGGGGCGCTTGTTTTGTTCCCAGATACCCTCACACATACCCCACCTCAACCTCTCTCCTCTCATCACTGCCTCCTCTCCTTTTATAAGTCATTCCCCATGCAGTGCCATCAAATCTCAGCTGCCATGAGCTCCGCAGCCTGCCACAGGCAGCATCAATTGGAATGATAGCATCAGCTGAAGAGTTATGAGGTCACGCCGGTTAATCTGCAAACCAAAAACTTAAGATCTGAGGCAGGGAGAGCCATGATAACCTTTGCTTGCAGTTGCTGAGCTGCAACAAGCATACACTAACCCAACCTAGAGACACAAAATTGGGACTTTCCAGGGCTATTACAATACCTCTGCCTCTCCAGAGCACTCACCACCAACAGCGTTACTGAGTGTTTCAGTCAAGAGTTAACCAAGATCCAGGGATAAAATGTGAAACAGGCTCTTCCCAAGCCCTTAAATATATGTCTCAGTTTATTAAATGAGAGAAAACCAGACAGAGCTTACTGCTCAGCTGACGCCTGTGAGAGCTCAGTGCGTTCTCAAGGTTTGGGTGGTAATTAGTGCTGCCAAAAAGACAACGACCAGGCAGAGATGCAGGCAACTATTTTGGGGCATATCTATTTGCCTTTAGATATCTCTGCTGTTGGTTTCAGCGTGGAATAAGTGAGAAGTTCCTGGCAAAGCCCAGCTCCCTTTCTGCAGCACTTTAGTTCGTGGATGGCTTGAAATGCAGAATTCCTACTGAATGCGATGAGGGTTGCTCCATCCCAGCCCCCAGTGCCCATATTTCAGTGGACTAAGCACATAACCTAATGCAGAAAGCACTACACGTTTTCCGAGCTTTTCAGACATTCATCTTGCCATAAAATGAAAGTTCAAGGACATTTAATTCAGGGATCATATAAATGCATAGCATTTAAGGTCAGAAGGGACCATTAGATCATCTGTTCTCACCTCCTGTACATCACAGGCCACTAAATTTCTCCCGTCTACCCTTGTAGTGAACCAAATAATCTGGTTTTAGCTAAAGCATGTTGCCTAGAAAAACCTCCCATTTCAATGTGAAGATACCAAGAAATGGAGAATCCTCCATTTCACGCGCAGTTTGTTACAGTGGTTAATCACTCACACCATAAAAAGCTTGTACATGCCTTACTTTTCACATGAATTCATCTGTCTTTGGCTTCCAACCACTGATTCTTGTTCTGTTTTTCTTCTCTAGATTGAAGAGCCCTTTAAGCCTGTTGTTTTCACCCCGTGAAGATGCTCAGACGTGCGAATCGAGTCATTCCTCAATACTCCTGATAAATTAATAGACTGAGATTCTTTCAATCCCTTTGAAGAAATCATACCTTCCCGCTCCCTACAAATATTTTTTGTGGGTCTTTAGTGCTCCTTTTCCTGTCTCCCAGTTCTCTTTTACAAAAGGAGACTCCAGAGCTGACTGCAGAGCATGACTACTACTCGCCCACTCTTTTGCATTCCTCCAAGGATGCAGGATGGTATCAGCTTGTTTCTGCTACAGGCTAGACTAGGAGAAACCCTTTGCAAGGGTGTAAAGAAATGACCTGCTCATCCATTTCAGTCATTGCTTTCTAGGACATGTCTCCCACTTTCCAGCCTGACCTACATTCTTTTTTATGAGACCGAGAAGTTTGCATTTGTTTTGTTTGAGTGAGCCAAAATCACCCACCTGCTCCGTCCTCATCATCGTTAATGCTGAGCTAATCATTGCACCACTGAATATTTTATCCGCAGGATTTAATATCAACTTCCCGCTCATTCATGAAAATTTTCAATAGCTTTGGGTCCAATATTGATCCCTAGAGAACACTACTAGGAAAACCCTCAGGCTCTTTGAGAGCTGCCAAGTATTAAGCCATTTCAGAGATGTTCTTTTGCTATTTTTAGCTTTTTTTTT
>VZTV01064992.1:0-26009 GCA_013400875.1 Anhinga rufa
AAAAAAACAAAACCACACAACACTGTAAGACTGGGACAGGGAGGTGTGGAACCCCTAAGGATTTCTTGGAAGGGAGGTGAATCATCTTGTAAATGGATGCCTGCAAAAGAAGGGGTGAGAATAAGCTGTTACCTAGGGGAACTTTATCCTTTTAACTCTATGATTGATATTGATTTAATTTTTACCAGTTCTGATTTCTCTGAGATTCCTGTGAAGTTGCTTGCACCGAAGATGGCTTGTGTATGTGTCCTAGTTTGCCAGCTCAACTTGTGAAACTTGGAGGTAGTGAGGGGAGGTTGGAGGAAGCGGATCGAGGCAGCTATCTGGTAGGAGATAGCATACTGAGCAGAAGGAAGTTATTGTGAAGTATTCAATGTTATTGGAAAACATATTTTGTGCGATAAATGGGTATGCTGTGATCCAGGGATTGTTTCAAAGCAGCGAGCTTAACTCTGCTCTGCTGCTCTCACAAGGTGGGTATTTTTAGACTGATTCCCATTTATACCCATCAGTATCGTCACAGACGGTTACCAAAATTAAACCTGAAGTTGGATGGGAAAATAGGCACTGACCTTGTCAGTAGAAACCAAAATATCTTATTTCAGACGAACACATGCACCTCAGAGCCACGTTTTCCCATGTGTGCAAATGCAAACTCTGAGGAACTGTGGAATAGTTTTAAAAAGCATCGCCAAGCCCAAGAACGAGCGTGCAGTACTTATTTACTCCTCCCCTCTTCCAAATTACCATGCCCTTTGATTAAAGTCTAGCTACTGGCAAAACCACCAGCACTGGGGTGTAGACAGGATTATGTGGGAAATTTAAGCCTGAGGAGCAGCTCAAACCAGGGCTGGCAGGATGGCAGAGGTGTGTCCAGTGTGTTTGCCCATGCCGTGCCAGCAGTTTGCTGATGGAGCTGGTGGGAACCTTGGTCCTGACCCCAGACATCTCTGTGACCCCATGCCCTGTGATGGGAGCCATCCCCTCTGCAGGCATGAACGCTGCAGGCTAGTTTTGTCCCAGGATTTGGCAGTAGGAGAGGGAAGCACAAGCAAAATGACCGCACCATGGGGATCACCAGATCTCCCCACTGCCTTTGCCTCTTTCTCTCCCAGCCCCAGGAGGGCAAGCAGGTGCTGCTGGCATCCCATGGGCAACCACCCTGCCGGTGTGTGGTGCGTAGGCATGCCCGCTGCTGGGCACGTACCTTACAGCTGCATGCGGGAATCGGGGTGATAGCGTGTGCTCACTAGAGCCACAACGGATTGCATGCCTGTGGCAAAGGGGAGCACTCAATAGACATAGGCAGCAGCACTGCACTTTAGTAGGGTGGCTTAAGGCAGTCTTCTAAAAATGAGTTTTAGTCTATTTATTGCTGATCAGATTAGTAGGCTAAGCAGGTATTCCAGTGTACTCCCCTCTAGCAAGCCTGAGTCCCCTGTGGGCTTAAAGTGCAGGCCAGAAACAGTGGACTGTCAAATTTTGAAGTCTTGTTCAGAAATGCCTCTTGGATGAAGCTGACCACCCTCCTGGGAGATATCCTGCTTTCCAGCTGCTATATCCACTGACATCTGCTGCGGCCCCAGTAGAGCTGGGGCGATGCATGAGGGAGATGCAGGCCGGCGCAGGCTGGCAGACGCCTTTCTGCTTTCAGGGCAGCAACCCGCAGCGAGGGCAGCGGGAGGCAGCGATGCTCCATGCCTGGGTACCCCGCCAGTAGGACCCCTGGATCTCTGCTGCCCTGCCCACCTGACAGCTGGGCTCTTGGGACAGTTGCTGCCTCCATTCCCTGCTGCTTGGCAGACTGTGCCCAGCTGTCTGCTGGACGCCACCCCGATATTCCCAGACCCGTGTGGCTTGGATGGTCAGGGACTCTTCTGGTCTGCAAGGCTACTCCTGGCTAGGTTGCATCTGTTTGCTGCTGTGCCAAAGCTGTATTTTAAATCATTCCCTTTTCATCTTCAGTGTTTTTTTTCTTTCTGCCGCTGTATTTAGAGATACTGGTGGTGTTCTCTTGTTTAACTGAAATTGTTAGGCTCCTCTTGGATGGCCAGCAGTCCATGCTGAAAATCATCCGGGAGGCCTTTCTCTGTGCCTCTTCCTTACCCACATAAGTGTGCCTGGGCTTGTGCTGCGTGATTCTAATGAGGTCTCCGGCTCATCCTGCACAGAGGTGTTGCAGCTTGCCTGTCCTTATCAGGCATGGTTACATTTGATGCATCCCATACGCATTCTGCCAGTCCCAGCGCAAGCTGGGTGCAGTGTGTGCCTTACCTACGTATGGGCTTTCCCAGCCTTTTGGCCCAAGAAGCTGTTGGTTCACAGGACACACAGGCACATTGTGGTCCTGTGCTCACTGTGCTGCCCTCCTTGGTGCGTTGCAGCTCCTCCAATGCTGGAAGTCACACTCAACCTCAAATCAACAAAGTGCCAGAAGGAAATAAAGGAGAGAAAAGATGTTCCTGGCTCCTAGCACTCCTGCAGGACCCCAGCACTGAGCTCTGGGCACTGTTCACCCCACGAAGGGCATGGAGGCACCAGGTGCTTCCTTCCTGTCCCTTCTGCTCCCTGCTTTCCATGCCCACCCTTGGGGCGGCTCAGCACCCCTGGCCAGGAAAGAACCGTGTCCCTCTCCAGTTCCCTTTCCTGCACAGCCCACAGGTGGCTGTGAGTCATCCAAGGGCACTGGTGTTGCTGCCATTTCCTTGTGTGGCTCAGTAAAGCAAAACCCTTGTCCCCTGCACGGTGCTGCTGTTTGCCGTTCCTCCCAATTACTGCTACTAAGATCCCAGCAAGGTTTCTCAGACATCCCTCCTGTGGGTTATGCCTGATCCCCCATACATTTCTGGGATTTACTTTCGTTCCCTGTGTTTTCAGCAGCAGAAAGTGCAAGGCATGTGGTTTCCCCCCGCCAGTCATTAATTCTTGGAGCTGTGGAGCCTGTGTCGGTTAAACTCAAGCTCAGCTGTCATTTTGTAATAAGTTAATTCTTCATCAAGAAAACAGAGAACAGTACTGCTCCTCCCCTCAAAGTGCTGGGAAAGCCTTCGCTAGTCTGCCATGTCTTTCATTAGCCTGAGCTGACCTTGGGCTAAAGTCTAACTCTAAAGGTATTTTATTAGTTGCCGTGCCAGCCAGCTGCGAGGAGGAGCCGCCGCAGGGTGCAGAGGGAGGTGGGCACCAGCTTCCAGCGCCCTGTCCTGCTCCCCTGCCAGGGACCGTGCCAGCCCTGCCAGCTCGGCACTTGCGGTTTCATTCCTGTGATGAAGTGGGCTGCAGGAGCCGTGGGAGAGCTGCAGGGGCATCGTGGCAGGCAGGGGTCAGGGCTCGGGCTGCTCACGTGGCAGGGTCCTTGCCAGCCAGCCCCGCAGTTTGGCAAAGGTGGCTTTGTGGGATCCAGCTTTGCTCAAGAGTTTCACATCCTTTCTGTATAAATATAAAGAAATACACTTTTCTGGCAAAAAAATACATCCCCTTCTATGCTTTTTCTTATAACAGATTTTTTTTCCCCTGCCTCCTGAGCTAGCAGAGTAGCAATTTTTGTGGAAATTGCTTTTTCCCTGTTAATAGAATTCTCAGACCACTGCTCTTTCCCCAGTACAAGCTTGTAAACATTTTTTTTATTTTATTTTGAGGAGGAGGAGGGAGGATAGAGGATAGAAGGGGAGAGGGACGGCTCGATGCATTTAGGGGAACTTCCATTAAAAAAAGTCACATTTATTTGTATTCTGCTAGCACAATCTGACCGTATGGCATTCCCGGTACCTTCCCTTACTGATGGAGGGTGCTAGTGGGCAGACTGTACCCGCTGCAGTTTCAATGGGTGGGAATGAAATGAGGGCATTTTTGTTCAGGTTAACTGTTTTCAGATGCTTGTGAATGTGGGGGGGTGATGAATCTAGAAAGACATGATCTCCCTCATCTGCCTAACCTAGCTTGCAGTGCGTGGTTACAAGTTTTCTTACACTTTTACAGTGTAGAAACAGTGTGACAGGGATAGATAACATGATTCTAAGGACACTGAGTTTTCCGTGCTTCTCACACATACCCATCGCACTCGGGTTCATACATTATTTTCTCTAAGCTGACACGGTTACATGTGCTCTCTGTTAAGCAACATATGTTACTCTGTTCTCCAGAAAGGGCAGTTTTAATACTCTGCCAGTAGGAATGTGTTGCGCAATGATGCATACACTAGCTGGCATTATTTTCCATCTAAAGTTATTTAAATAGCGAACTCTGCAAAAAAGCCAGATGCTGAAAATAGACTCCCACTAACCTGAGGACAATGGTAAGGCCCTTGTGCTCTGACAAAATAGATGTTTCTTTTCTAATTGAGGTGATGTACGTGGTTTTTTGTGGGCAGTGTAAAATTATGAGATAATCTTTCTTCACTATTAGCTGGTTGGAGTTTACAAGTGATCTAATACTTCTTTTTCATTAGTAAGACCACCTTTACTTTTTTTTCTTGAATAATTTTATTTTTAAACTTTGGCATATGTGAAATGTCCATTTTCAGTCTTTGGTTAAAAATTTTAGTATTGTGCTTAGAGCTTCTGTTGGGGACCAACTGTGGAGCTGTGCAAGTTCGGGAACAGACGGGTTTCACTGTTGCTCTTTCCCCTCTCTGTGAATTTCCCTGAAATTATTTCTTATCTAGCTTCTGGGATTACCACATTGCTATAACCAATAATTGATATAATTAACCCAAACTTGTAGTATTATTACAGATATTTAAAGATCCAGAGTTGTGCCCAAGGTGGGCAAAGCACCTGGGTTGAAGGCCAAGAAAGGTCTTCTGACCATTGCACCGTTTGGTGAGTTATAAGTAATAAAGTGAAGTGCAACGTGATGTGAAACCAAAGGGGATCATGGGGAGGTTGCACAAATCCTCTTTCCTTCCTTGATCCCATGCTGGATAATTATTTCTGTATAATTTCTTTATTAAACAGTAGGCTGGGATTCAGCTCTCCAAACTGGAGCCATCGGTAGCCGAGTTCCCTCAAGGGCGGGAATTGTGTTTTTTCTCGTGAAGTACTCACCTAAAATCAGAATGCCCTATCCGGAGAGCGCAGGATGAATTGCTGTCAACCAGCTCCCTGCACCCAGTTACCGAGGCCCTCCTATTGCTCCTTGTGCAATGCATAGCAAAGCTCCTCCTGAGCATCCCCGACCCCTCCTGGCAGCAGAGCGGGTCCCACACTAGCGGCTTTGAGAAACTCCACTTTTGCTTTGCCACGCACGCAGTTTTATATTGGCTCGGTGAGAAGCTCGTTAGCAGCGATGGTGTGATTTTTAGCGCACCTTTGAGGATGCAGGTGTATTCCCAGCAAAGGTTGTATGGCATTGGTCCAACAGCCCTGGAAATGTGCAGGTTTTCGTCTCCTCTGGGTCAGCCGGTGCCCATGGGTTTTGGATGCAGCGGCAGTTCCTGTGGCTGTGTAGATGGCTTCAGATTTCCTTCGGTGTCATTTCCCACCTCACCATCACCTCTGCTCTCCTCCCAGCAACAGGGAAAGCTAACCCTAATGCTTTGCATGTCTCTCAAGCTTTCTCTCTCCATTTCACAGCAGAAGGAGGGATGTTGACAAGTGCGGGCAGACCTGGCAGATCTCCATGCCCAGGGCTGACAGAGCTGTGGTCAAGAATAGCTCCAATCCAGGGAGGTCCTGACTGGTCATATGGAGAAAGGTTTCCCATTGCCCCGTTAGTGAACAGGCTTGCAGGGCAGGTGTTGTGGGGGAAGGTCCTGTTGACATGCAGCATGTCAGTGAGACCATCTGAGATATCCAGCAGTCTTCAGGAACAAAAAGCCCATACTGGCATCTCTAATCTGGTAATGGAAAGGATTGGCCGCTGCCTGGGAGAGGTACAAGGAGACAGCACAGGACCAGCTACCCCTCTAGGGCTGGGGAGCTTTGGGGTGCATGCAGGATACCCAGCGCAGCCCCGAGTACTGAGCCTGGGCTGGTGCCTCCCCTGGTGCCTCGGGCTGACTGCCACCATCAGTTGCTGGGGCGTGCAAGGGCTCATGGCGAGACGTGCCTTTCTGCTGCTGTAGCTGGCGAGCAGCGTGCCGGCCCGGCCAGGCTGTGCGTGAGCAGTGCTGCCTGCACAGGGCACTGAGCGGGGTGGGTGGTGGGTGGCTGCTGCTAATTTGAACTGCTTTGCCCTGAGCCTGGAGGTCTGAGCACACATTCTGCCCTGTGTGGTTTTGGGTTTATCCCTTACAGTCTCTGTGGCTCAAATCTTGCCTAAAGGAACTGTGCAAACCTAATGCTTCTGTTGACCTTAGCCAGAGCCACTGCTTGGGCTGAAATCCCTCTGGTTTGCTAAATTAGCTTTATGAACTGGGCAGAGTGAATTACACGCTGTGGCTGTAAGCAGGGGTGAAGCAGCACACGAACGGTATTGATGGTCTTGCTGGACTCTGCAGAGTGATAAATACTCCCTTTTGGTTTGGTCTGCTGCCCCTCTCTCCTGGATGCTTTTCTTCCCTTCTTGTACCTATTTACGCAAACTCGTATTTGAATGCCCCGCAAAATCACCAATGCGTCTCCTGGCCTGTGGGATTCAGTGTGCCTGCCCTGCACAGCCCAGGGATGCAAGAGGCAGCTCGGCTGAATTGCCGTTTTATTGAATCCTCTTCCTCACTAATTTGTTATTAAATTATGGTTAGTGTTTCATTAGAGCCCCAGTAAGCATGAATTCATTAGCATTTTATTGGCTAGAACTGCGCTTTGTTGCATGGGAAATGTATCCCAAAGAGCATGTGCGCTCGTTGGAGTGATTGTGCTAATGAGCTCTGGTTGGGGCAGGGTGTGCAAAAGCTCTCTAAGTGCACGGCTCAGACTTGCAAAGGAACTGGGCTCTCGCCTCGATGTTGAGATAAAGTCCTGGATTTATGCAAGGGCTTAACAAATCTGGCTGACCGGCCCTTCTGAGGATTTGACTTCTTTGTTCCTGTCAGTTCTTGCTGTAGTTTTGCCAAGGGGACTTTGGCTTCAGCATGGCAGGGGCAAAACAGCTTCCCCCACGGCACTCCCCTCTGCCAGGCTCGGGGTGAGCCCAGGCAGAATCTTTTGCCTGCAGCCAGGGATTGCAGAAGCCTCTCTGAGGAGCTCTGCATTGATTCTGTCCCTGAAACATATGCCAGGGCTAGGTAGCATCTTTGCTGAAATGTCCTGGCCTGTCTGCATTGCTATCCTGGTGCTGTTACCCAAAAAACAAGCTAAAAATAGCCTCTCTAACCCTGAGATATTTTTCAGGGTTGCTGTTTCTTCCAAGCCCACATAAATTAGCACTTGGGATGGCGCAGAATAGAAACCCCACGGCTCCAGCAGCTTGGAAATGCAACTTGATGTTTATAATCAATGATCGTTAGGACCAATAAATCAGGCTGCAGCTCCACAAGTTGCCATGCAGTTGCTCTGGGTGCTGCAGAGAGCATCCAGCTCAGCCCATGGCTCCTGGAAAAATCACATGCAGAGCTTCAGAAGGTGCTGGGATAATTACTCCAAGGTAGCCGGGCTGGAGGTCACCTTTTCAGAGCTAAGTCAAGACATTTCTTTAGTGTTAGGTACTAGACACACTGCTGTGATCTCAGTCCTGGTCTGGTGTCTTAGCAAGGCACAGAGAGGGGACTCTTGGATGCAGTTTCACCTCTACTTGTAACGATGGGGGATATGAGAGATGGTACTTGGAAACCCACCCCAGTGGGCTCTTTGGTGACGGACTCTGGTGAGACCCTTCTCTATGACAAATAAGCCCTGCAAGCAGCATATGGGTATGTGCTGGGGATTTTGAGGCTCGCTGTACCCATGGTGCGAGCCTAAGCTCTGCTTTCTCCAGCCCATCACCATGGCTTCAGCCCTGGAGCGGGTGGGCTTGCACAGCTTGCCAGTCTGTGCACTGGGGAGGGCAGAGCTGCATTCCCCTCACTGTTTTGTGAGTCATCTGTATCTCCCATCCCCATCTGTGACTTTAAAATGGCTTTGACAAATTGTATTTTCAGGTCTTTTATCATTCGATCACAGGTCAGGGCCAGCAGCTTTTCCTGCCTGCTGGCTCTGGCTGCCAAAGTTAATACATCATGCAGTGCTGGAAATGTCACATGGAGGCTCGCCGCGGACTGGAGGCAGGGCTTTGCATCGGGGCGCCTGCCCTGTGCTCCCTCTGCAGAGAGACTAGCGAAATAATGAGAGGATTAATTAAATTCCTCTTCCTTGGGCGTGTGAGGTGCAGGAGGCAGGGCTTTTCTGCTACTGGGCAGGCGCAGAAAGTCTGTCTCCACGGCTGTGCACAGCACCCTGTATGTGGGACCAGCACACTGGGTACCTGATGTGGGTGCACCCATGGTAGACTAGTTATGGGACTCCCCAGAAGTTCTACAGCAGGAGGTTGCTCAGCCTAAATGGCTTATTTAGCCTATTCCCCTGCCAGCCCCCTCCCCACTTGCAGACTCTAAATGCAAAAGTGGCTGGATTTTTGGAATCTCATTCTCTCCCTGGGGCTGGGCCAGAGCTTTGTGTTTAGTCACTGATCTTTGGAAGTTCCTGTTGGGTTTTTTCCTTTCCAGTGACTTCTAATCAAAGTGGGTAATTGCATTATCCCATCTCCCCTGGAGGGGTTCACAGAGTCCTCAGCAATCATGTTCAATTTTATACCAAGCCCCTAAAAAGCCCCACTCAAAATGAGGTTTCTCTTACCAGAACTCAGCAATGGCCACAAGCCAGTGGGGCAAACCCAGCCAGGCTGCCGAGCCCCGGGGGCTGGCACGGCTGGGGAGGTGGCGGTCCCTCTCTGGGGAGGTACGGCCCTTCAGAGGGGCAGAGTGGGTGCCTTTGAAACACAGGTTAACATTCCCAGCAGCATCCTGCACTGAGCAAAGCATTATCCCCATGCAGGGGCCAGGTTGCTTCGGGGTGTGCCCCTCCGCATGCTGGGCACTGGGACACTGCAGGGCAATAAGGGCCCCTGTTCTGTCCCGACATGGATGCACAGGCTGACGTGGCCCCGTGCTTGTGTTTGGGAAGGCACATGGGGTCAGGGAAATCTTTCTTTGCCCTTCTTGCCCCTTCCTATCAAAGCCTCTTCAGCCCTCCCTGGGCCTTTCTTGGCACAGGAGAGCTAATTCAGGTGTTTTCATCTGTCCCCTGCAGTATGAGTTTAAAGCCAAGAACATCAAGAAGAAGAAAGTGAGTCTCATCGTGTCGGTGGATGGCGTGAAGGTCATTCTGAAGAAGAAGAAGAAGGTAGGTAGTGCCGGTCCCTGCAGCAGTGGTGCCTCAGCAGCGGGAGCCCTCCCCTCATGGTGCAGGGACTTGCAGAGTCCTTGAATTTCTGGGAAACTCTGGTATACTGGGAGAGGCAGGGATGGGCTGGGATCAGCCATAGATGAGCCGTGCTCCTGCAGGATGGCAGAGCCACTCCTGACTGGACATAGACGGAGCCTGGGGGGCCCCATGGGAGGTGGTGTGGGACAACGCTGGTCCCAGCAGGATCCAGCCCTCTGCAAAGGGTTGCAGGAGAGCAGTAGCAGAGCTGTGACCAGTGCTTCCTGGGTCTGTTCCTGGACTGTGTCTGCCTTGTTCTTGATCTCAAGGGCAGCGTCTGACGTACTCATTTTCAGCTTCTTTTGTTGCAGAAAAAAGAATGGGCCTGGGATGAGAACAAAATGCTTGTCATGCACGATCCCATCTACAGGTAAGCCTACCCGCTGAAGGGACAGAGGCTTGCGTGGCTCTGCTGTGCCACTTACCCCACACCGGCACCATGCTGGGGACTGACCGTGGAGAGCCACCGCCATCCCCACAGAGCGCAGCTCCGTTGCTTGCTGTGCTCTCCAAAAGTCCCCAGCTCTTTTCCTCCATCTTGCTGGCAAAAGCTAAGAGTATGGGATGTCTGTGTCCCGGGGAGGCTGAACAGGAGTGAGGAAGCACCCCAGCCATGCCTGGGAGGGGGCAGCATGCTGGCTGGGGAAGATGCCCAAGCAAGGAGGCCAACTCTCCAAATGGGCAAGGCAGAGAATTGAGGTTTGCTCTCCTTAGTCCCTGGGGGGCTCCTGGGCTGCCCTCTGTCCCTGGGGGCTGAGCAGAGAAAGACCCATGCTGCTTTCGCAAAATGCCTGCTGTCATTGAGTCAGCAGGCTAATTTTCCCAGCTGAGCAAAACCACTGCCAAAAAAAATTCTGATGGGCTTTAGCCGGGATGTGCTGCAGAGGCAGGGCATCTACCAGCACCAGTGTCCTGGGAAGTGCTGGCTGCGGCCTTGACAGCCTCCTGGGCATGTGGGTAGTATGTAAGTTGATAACCTCCCCTCCTTTCTGTCCTTTCAGGATATTCTACGTGTCGCATGACTCCCAGGACCTAAAGATCTTCAGCTACATTGCCAGGGATGGGTCTAGCAATGTCTTCAGGTGCAACGTCTTCAAATCCAAGAAGAAGGTAAAGGTGTTGGGATGCTCATCCCGCCATCAGGGGCCTCGGTGGGGTGGCTGGGGCAGGACCCCATGATGCTGCACTGCAGCAGGCAAACCAGAGCACTGTGGTGGTGTGAGCTCTGGTGCCTGCGGCTGTGCTTAGTCCCTGTGGCAGCACACAGAGACCCCTGAGAGCTGTGCCAGGCTGGGGGGGAGGCACCAGGACGGAGCAGCTGAGGTTATGCTCCTCCTCTCCTCACCTGCTGCAGAGCCAAGCCATGCGCATTGTCCGGACTGTGGGGCAGGCATTCGAGGTCTGCCACAAGCTGAGCCTGCAGCACACCCAGCAGAATGCGGATGGGCAGGAGGACGGAGACAGCGAGAGGAACGGGGATGACCTGGACATCCCAGGTACTCTGCGAGGGTGGAGGCAGGGGTAGTGTGGGGGTCCTGGAGCCTGGCAGATGTGGTCTGCAGAGTCACTGTCCTTCCCACGCTGCTCCTTGCTGGCTGACACCGGCGGGGAATGGATTTACACAGCAATCTGGCCTGTGGCACCTTGGGCTCAAGCTGGGATCTTGCCCAGCAAGGAGCCTTTGCTAGGTGTTAGCCATCATCCTCATAGACATCCCCCTTGCTGGGAGCCCATTAGCAGTGCCTGGGACTCTGCTGGGCGCCTAAATACTCTCCTTGCTTGGCTGCACATGCAGCAAACATTTCCTTGCTGCTTGCACAGAAGAGGCCCTAAGCATAGACCCTCCCCACATCATGAGGCGCTTGCAGGGCTGGGTCCGGCTCTGTCATGTCCACCTCTGCAATTCGCTGTGTGCATGAAGTCATGCTTGGGATCTTGCATCAAGCTCCCAGGGCTGCAGGCAGCCTGCAGACCTCCCGTCCCTTCTCAGCCCCATGGGTAGAGGGTGCAGGGATGCTCCTGGCCAGGGGCTGCTGGTCCATCCTGTCACCCCAGGCTGTGTGGGGCCCCATGGAGCTGCTGTGCTCCTTGGTGCCGGCAGCTGTGCTGGAGGGGAGACAGATGTTTTGCAAGAGGTTGGTCAAACACCTCCAGTGCCCATTGGGATGCTGGCATGTCCTGCTGCCCGTCCACGTGTGGGCTGCCTGCCCTGCAGCCCTGTGTTGGGTGCTAGATCCCCGCCATCCCGTCAGGAGCAGCCTGGGCTGTGCTGCAGTTTCCTGCCTGCCTCTGCAACCAGCACTGTCGTGATGACCTAATCATCGGGCTGTCCTGGACCGGTCATTGTTTTTCCTACACACGATGTCCTGGCCACGATATGCAGTTCCCTGGGGATTTCTGAGCATCCAGGGTTTTTTCCCCCCATAATCTCTTGTTTATGTTTCTTTAGCTTCCTCTGTGTCTTCTGCTCTCAATGGCCCATTTCTCCCACATCAGGGGTTTTGGCCACTGTTCCCCAGGTTTGGCATGCCTGGGGCTGGGTGTGTTTTCTGCTGCAAGCCCCATCCCAGGCGGCAGCAGGAAGCACAGCCATGCCACTCTGTACCCGCTTCCCCCCTGGAGCTGGAGGGTGGGTGGCACAGGGGCAGTGGGCACCGGTAGGCATCACTCGCCATACCGTGGGTGCATTGTAGCAAGCTCCTGCTCCAAGCGAGCTGTGCTCTGCTCTGACGCTGTTCCCGCAGCCTGCCGCCTCACCAGTGCAGAGAGGGCGGCCGCCTCAGCGGAGGAGACAGACATCGATGCCGTGGAGCTGCCGCTGCCTGGAGCTGACATCCTCGACTTCAGCCGCGGCGTGACTGACCTCGATGCCGTGGGCAAGGAATCGAGCACCTATGCCGACTCCAAGGTGCGTGGGTCCCTGTCCTCTGCACTCAAGGCATGGCATGGCCTCAGCCGTGCGGCTCTGATGCCCGTCCTGGGGGCCCAGGGATCAGGAGGGATTGTGCAGCATTCCCTGGCTCCTGGATCCAAGCCATCTGCCGCCGCAGGGCTGCCCTTTGGCTCAGGGCCCGGGGTGCTCCTGGAGAGTGCCGTGCCGAGGCTCAGCTATGTGCAGCCACACGGAAAGCATCTGGGCAGAGCTGATAGGGATTTTTTTTTACGCACACACACACACACACACACACACACACAAAAAAAGACTTTTTTGGTACAGTGGAAATTCCCATGGGAAGCATCAGCCTTTTCAGGAATTTTCTACAAAAGTATTTGGGCTTTCGTCAAAACTGAAAAAATACTGTCTTCAAAGTTTTTCAGCACCCGCAGCAAAGTGTGCATTTGCTTTGAATGCAGCAGCTTCTTTCCTGGGTATTTTGGGGGGCTGCTCTGTGCCGCAGCCCATATGTGCGTGGCGGCAATCCATGGCGAGGGGCATGAAATCACACTTTTGACATCGGTGTTTTGCAGGGCTGCCTCCACCCTGAAGATATTCTGACAGCATCACCCAAGATGCTGCTGCCCTCGTCTGCCCAGCTGCCCGACCTGGGAACACCCCTCTCTGCCCACCACCAAATGCAGCTTCTCCAGCAGCTCCTGCAGCAGCAGCAGCAGCAGACGCAAGTGGCCGTGGCACAGGTTCTCCCCTCCATTCTTTCCTGGGACCAGTGGCAGGGCTGGGGTGCACTATTGAGCCCCTCGGTGCTGGAGCATCCCCTGCCTGGAGCGGGGAAGGTGTGGGTGGGGACCCAACCTGAGCCAGGGTGGACCCTGACACCAGGGCGTGGAAGCGGGGTGGGCAGTGTCCCCTATCTTCTGCAGCACAGCCTGCTCTGTTCCGCTTTCCTGGCATGGCTGGCTGTGTCCTTGTTCCCAGTGATGGCTCCGTTAAGCCCAGATGGATTAGTGTTAGGTCTGCCACCAGCTTTCTTGGTCCCTTGGCCCCTGTGTTCTTGCAAATGCCTGGCCTCAGCGTTAGCACCTGCCAACTCATTCTCCATGCAGGTATTTCTCATTTAAGCAGCTCTGGCCACTTTATCCAACTCATTATCTTAGCTTTTTTGTTCCCTAACCCTTCCCAGAGCTCTCTGCAGTTGCTTGACTTTCTTCCTGACCTGAGCGATCAGCTCTGGCAGCCTTTCTGTGCTTTCCCATGGCTTTCCTCTTCATGCATCAGAAAATCAGTATTGGTCCTTCTGGCCATGCTGCTGCCCCAAGAGCCTGCATGCCTTCTGGCGTCATGGGCTCAGGAAGTTGCTTTCCCCTCTGGAAGAGGGAGCTGCATCCTCAGGGGATCCTTTCTGTCTGCCCAAGTATAGTGTTGCTACGGACAAAGCTTGCCAGGCAAAGCCGTGTCCCTCGGTGGAGGGACTGCTCACCTTTGGTAGTTCCCAGTCTTTGTGTACCTGCAGAGCCCTGCAGTGGCTATTTCTTTTTATTCCTACTTCCAGATAAAAAAGATCTGAAATGGTGTAACACCATTTCTTGGCTGTTTCCTGGGATGGCAGCCAGTGGCCTCATCCCCCTCTCTCCAAGGGCTGACGCCCTGTCCTGGACCTCTGCCCGTCCCAGGATGGTTCTTGTCCCAGGAGCTGTCACTTAGCTGCTCTCTAATCCCTTCAGCCTGTGCCGTGGTGATTTTGTACTGTTGTACTTTAATAATGAAAAGGTTGGGCCCTACCATGTCAAATGCCTTTCAGATGACTGAATGCATTACATCAATACCTCTGTCAATGGCACTTGTTATCTTCTCTGAAAAAGTACCAAGTCAGTTTGTCTCTGAACGTGTGGTGATGGGCGCAGGCTTAATTCTTTACTAACAAAGCTGGGAGATCCACTGTGGTGACCAGGATCTGTGCCTGGTCTATAGCTACGGGAACAATCCTGTAATTATCTCGGCCTCGGATTACTTGGCTGAGGATGAAATGCCGTTTAGTTCCCTTGTTGACCAGAGACTTGCTTTAGCGAGGCGTTTCCAGATACCTGTGAACGTTCCTTCTCTTGAGTTAAGGCCAGGAGTCTTTCCTGGGTGTTGGCCCCAGGGGGCTGGTGGCACGAGCCACTGCCCCCTCTGCAAGATGTGACCTTTGGGCTCTGCTCGCCTCTCCTCCCAGCATCACCTGAGCATCGCCTGGGCCCTACTGCAGGCACCTTTGATGAAGACAGCTATCCAGCTGTGGGGAAGGATGACTTCCAGGCTGACAACTGCCAGCATCGAGCTTTGGCACCCGCTTAGTGTTTAATTGTGATTCCACCTCTGCTAGCTTGGCTTGGGGTCTCCGCTTCACCCATGATTATTTAGCAGAGGGACCCTGTCCCACCACACTGCTGTGCCCCACTGTCCCACTGCTGGCAAGAGGAGAAGGAGGAGGTGATTCTGGCTCTCTGGCTTCCTGCAGCAATGGCAGAGCAAGTCCCAGCCCCTTGCCTGGCCTGCTGCCACCCCCTGAGCTCGCTGTGCTTCAGCTGTGCCCCACCAAGGGCACTGCCCTGCTGCCTTGCTGGCTGCAGTCAGGCAGCACAGGACAAAGCAGGCAGCACCTGCCTGCCAGCAGACCCAGTGCTGGCTCCTCATACCTATCCAGGAGGGCAGGTGGCCCTCAGCTCTGCTGCTTTTGGGGCCCTGCAGCCACAGCGGCAGCTCCCGAGTTTGGCAAGCTACAGAGAGCTCCCCGCCTCTTCCCCAAGGTCACTTTCTAGGCCAAGGTAAAACTGCCTTTTTTGTTGGTTGTGTTGTTGTTGTTGTTGTTGGGGTTTTTNCTTTTTTTTTAGCATTAAATCCATGCTTTCCTGGTTCCCCACGAGCCTGGCTGGCTCAGTCCTTGCCGGAGAGAGGATCGCTTGTCAGAGCCACGGGTGGGTGGCAGGAGGGGACGCTGAGCTGGTGTGGTTCCCAGATGGCTCTGCGCTGCTGTCCCCTTGTCCAGAGCATGCTCCTGGGGCTCTCCTTGCTTGAGCTCAGAGCAGAGATCTGCGCCTGCTGCCCCTGGGCAAGGGCTTCTGTCTGGTTTTGCCCAGCAGCATCGCACCCTCCTGGAAGGTAGTGCTGGTGATATAGATGCTTGCATATGGGTAGTTATGCCAAAATCAATGGAATTTTTGCCCGTGGGCTCCCACCAGCTAACACCCAGGCATTGCTTCCCAGGGCCAGAATAAGCAGCCAGCTCACATCCCCAGAGCCACCATATCTCAGCAGTGCTCTGCCATCTGTGTTGCTCCAGGCATGTCGTGCCTGTCACAGCCGGAGCCGCCTGCAGCTCCGGGGCAGCTCTGGTGCTCCAGCCCCTGATAGCGACAGACGCCGCTGGCAGGACACCCTGCCTTGTTCAAAACCCTGTCTCTGGGAAACCTGCCCGGCAAGAGAGCTTGGCCAGGGCCAGCTCACAGCACATGGCTGCACCCTCGTGCACCCGCAGCACCATGCGGTCGGTCGAGTGTGCCTTCTCTTCCTCATCCATCTGGCTTCCTCCTGGTCTGCCCGTTCCTCATGCATTCATGGCATGCGTGCATGACTGACGGTTTGGTCAGCACTACCGTTTGCCTCGGGCTTTTCCATCAGAGAGACCAGGGGACCATGCACTGGATTTCCTGAGCATGCCCTGGTGTGACACTGCCGCCTGCCCCCACTCTCCTCCTTGTCACGTCTGCAGGTACCTGCAAGGAATGTCTTCTTCCTCAAATCATTTGGTGGAATGCTGGTGAGCCCTTGTAGAGGAGCAGGGATAGCTGGAGACGAAGTTCTCAGCCCTCAAGCAACATCTCCCACACACTTACCCGCTCCCTCCTGTCACACAGGTCCACTTGCTGAAGGACCAGCTGGCCGCGGAGGCAGCAGCGCGGCTGGAGGCCCAGGCTCGCGTGCACCAGCTCCTGCTCCAGAACAAGGACTTGCTGCAGCACATCTCACTTCTGGTCAAACAGGTGCAAGAGCTGGAGCTGAAGCTGGCAGGGAACACCACCAGTAAGCACTCCTGCCCCTTCCTCTCCCCTCACAGCTAGCTGGGTCTGTGGAGGACATGCGCGTGGGTGTTTCTCACGGGGTTTTTGTGCATTTCCAGTGGTTAGTGCCCTTCTGGCATGGCTTGTACTTGTGCAGCAGGGTGCTTGCATGCAGCGTGGGAGGAGGCATGGGGAGGGCTGTATGGACAGGCAGTCAGGTACATCCATCAGCTGTATGTCCACTTTCTCCAGTGGCTGCATGGTCTGGCCAGCTCCTTACCTGCCCAGAAGCCCCTCCTTGACCTTCCTCTCCAGCAGACATGGCCATCAGCTCCCCAGAGGAGCTGGGGTGGGAGACATATCTAACTTTTTATCCTGCAAAACTGGCACTTTGCTGGCCAGCAGCAGCTCCTGGCACCAGTGGCACCAAGTGAGCCCCTCTAAACAGTGGTGGTGGGGAGGCTGACATCCAAATGGCCCCAGACCAACCTCCTCTGGCCAGTCTGCAGCCGGACGTTGGTGGCCAGGGGACACCCAGGCAAGCCGGGGTGGCACTGTCTGCCTCTCAGCTGTGCCCTTCTCTTGCAGCAGGCTCTCAGGACAGTCTGCTGGAGATCACCTTCCGCTCCAACGTCCTCCCCGTCCTCTGCGACCCGACCACCCCGCAGCCCGAGGACACCCACCCGCCGTCACTGGGCCCTGGCTCGGGCTTCCCCAGCACCCTGGGCAGCCCCATAGGTAGGAACGACTGTCTGGTGAAGCTGGAGTGCTACCACTTTCTGCCGGACTCAGGGCCACCTGCCCCAGAGCCGGCGCTGGGCAGCCTGGAGCTCATCAAGTTCCGTGAGTCAGGCATTGCCTCTGAGTACGAGTCCAACACGGACGAGAGTGAGGAGCGCGACTCCTGGTCCCAGGAGGAACCGCCACGCCTGCTCCACGTCCAGCCCAGGCAGGACCTGGGTGACAGCCTGGAGGACGAGATAGCGGTGTAGGGGTTGGCAGGAGGTGGTGCGGAGCAGCCGGGGACCCGCCGGAGCTGGGGCAGGCCCTGGCCGTAGCCCCCTGGCTCTGGCAGGGACAGGACAGCCCGGAGAGAGAAGGGGCAGAGGAGGGAGCATGAGGCTTCCAGCACATGGCCGGGAGGTGTGCGGAGGTGAGGATGGAGCCGTGCTGAGGGGGTGCGCTGGGCATGCTGTGCTCCAGCATGCATGGGCTTGTGCGCTGAGCTGGAGTTTCCCCTCTTTGCATCAGATAGTGAGCTGACAGCTGCTTGTGCTACCCCCTGGTCCCCATCCCCCTGCAAGCTGCGTTTTGAGGTCAGGCAGAGGCAAGGGACTCCCTGCTGGATAAGCCACTGCTGCTGGTGCTGCTGCAGGGAAGAGCAGTAAAGCAGATGAAGGTTTTTTCTGGGGGAATGAGAGAGCAGGCACGGGGCAGTGAGCAGGTACAAGAGCGACTGAGGAGCCAGCACAGGGCAGTGAGCAGGGACAGAGCCACTGGCAGGGGGTCTGGCTCTCTGCATGGTGGAGAGGGTGGGAGAAGAGGCCAGGGTGGTTAGGGTTGGTGACGGTGCCCTGTTGGGGTGGGTGGGTGTGCGAGTGAGAGGTGAGGCAGCAAAGGACAGTGGGGACAAGCCTGGGAAGGAGCTGAAGGGGTGAGATGAGGTTGCGCAGGGTGGCAGCGTGCAGGCAGCTCCTGGCAAGAGTGCTGGTGTTTGCAGCACTTCCAGAGCAGGGTTTGTCCCTGCCTGAGGCAGGTGGAGGGTGCACAGGCACTGCCTGCTCCTCTCCAGGCTGTGGAGCGGAGAGGAAGGTATGGCTCGGTGAGGAGCAGGGAGCCAGGACATGCAGCACGGGGCTGTGGGGTGTCCTTCCCTTGTTGCCCAGTCCTTGGGCTCCTCAGCATGGCTGCCAGGTTTCAAAGCCTTTCTGGTGCTCTCAAGTCACGTTTTCAAGCACTTCCCTGCACCCACCATCACCACAAACTCCCTGCTTTGCTTTTTAGACAAACCTTCCTATTTCCAAGCAGTCACTTGCCCCTGGACCAGAGCTGGGGGATGCAGTGCTGGCATCAGCTGTATGCAGGGATGGGCACACTTGCCGCCTCTTGGTGGAGGATGAACTGCTGGTGTCTGCAAGTGGGCTCCTTCACATCTCTGGTTTGCACCCTCCAGAAAAGTGAACCCAAGATCTCAGGATCCCCCAGCAGACCCCAAGATGCCCATGGCTGAGGCATCTGTGGAAGCCTCCAAGGGGTCCGAGCTTGTCTCTTTTCTGCAACCACATTTATCAGCTGCCTGTTGCTGCAGCCTCTAAGAGGCCACGGCTGAAGGGGTTGAGCCAGAGTCCTGATGTCCCCCTGCTCCTTGTGGAAACACTCAATGAGGTGGGGATTGGCACAGTTGTCTTCTGCCCCATCCACCCTCCTATCCTGCTTCTGCTTTGCTTTGTTGCTTCTTTCTGCTCTTGCCTTCACCAGCTCTGTGTCTGCTAGATCTGCCTGCACCTAACCTCTAGCTGAGCATCTCCCAGGCACAAGCTCTTGCTCTCCTCCAGGGCTTAGACTGGCTGCTGAGGAAGGTCCATCGCTTCTTTCTGCCCCAGTCCCCTTGAGACTGAGTGCTGTTGAGGAGTGAGGTGTGGGGGAGACACCCGGGGTTGGTACGAGCTGTGCTATGCACCCTCTACCACAGGAGGAGGCTGGACACTGCAAGGAGCTAGAGAGTCCTGGTGGGAAGGAAGGCCATGTCTCAGTGTCCCCAGCAGTGGCCTGGTGTCCAGGGGAGCCCCTGCACCAGCCACAGATAGCGCAGAGCGGGAGCATGGGCTGGTTGGGACTCAAGTGCTCCTGTCCTCTGGCCACCAATACTGTGCTGTGGGCACAGCTGTGTGCCAGTCCCTCTTCTGGGGACATCAACATCCCACTGCTAGATCACAGCAGTTCAGCAATTGGAGGCGAAAGCATGGGGTGGGAGGCTGGTCCTGCCAGGAGGGAGAGGTGGGGATGGCAGCACACACAGGACATGGCGCAGGCAGGGTAGGGATGGGTGGGCATGCTCGGAGAGGGATTTCCATGTGGGCAGACAGATTGTGGAGGAGAGGGGATGGCAGGAGCTCTGCCATACACGCAGGGCAGACAAAGGGAGAGCCTGGGAGGAGCAGCAGCAGGCAGGAGGTCTCTTCTAGGCTGGGCTGCCTCAGAAAGAAGGCAGGGCTGAGCCATCTCCCCAGGCCACCGCTCCTGCCCGTCTCTGCTGCACACATGCAGCCCAGGCAGTGCCCTGCGAGGAGCTGTTGGGACCAGCCGCGGGCTTGGGCTCCTGCCTGGTACTCTACCCACAGGGGATGGTGGCAGGTGCCCCATGGGCTGAGGGGGTGCTGCCAGAGCCGGATGGGACCCTGCCAGTATCCTGCCACACTGCGGGTGTAAATGTGTAAATGATCCTCCTCCTAACTCAGTGCTGCCTCCAAGATGCCTCTCTAGCCTCTCATTTTTGTTATGGACCTTGACTGGGGATTTATAGCTATATTTTTTGTCCTTTCTTTTCCTACAACTGTTGTGTTACTAACTGTTGACTCTATCTGGGAAACCGATCTGTCAATGTAAGTGCACTTAACCCTTGGGTGTTGTCATTAGTTGACTGGCTTTTGCTAAATAAATCTTTCTATTTCTCAAGGCTTTCTGTTGTCTTTTCCTTCTCGCTGACTCTCTCTCTTTCTGTACTTCTCTCCCCGTCCATGCTGGGAGCCAGCACCAACGGTGGCATCCCTTGGCCTTGCACAGACCCCCTCCAACCTAAGCATCCTCCCCTTGCTTGCAGTGCCAGCTGCAGGCTGCCCGTGAGAGTGAGGTGCCCCGAATGTTGCTGGGGGTGGAGGGGTTTCAGCCTTCCCCTTCAGCCACTGCACAGTGCAAGCTCGTCTCAGGGCTGGCCCAACAGCTCAAGGGTGCTGGGGAGTTCCCAGCATCTGCAGAGCACCCCACGGAGATGCAGAGATGCTAAGCAGCACTTTCAGGGGCTTGGGAGATTTTCTGGCTGCTGGAGAAGGAAAACTCGGGAAGAGGCTCTCTTAAAGGATGGCAGAAGTGTTGTGTAGGCAAGAGCAGCAGGCAGACAAGGGTGGTTGCTTCTAAAACTATTTATTCTGCTGCTGGCAGGAGCGATGGAGCAGTGCCCTCCCGCGGTGGCTGCCTGGTTGGCAGGGCTGCACGGGCACCCTGGGAGCTGCAGCCTCCTGCTCCTTGTGCTCCTTCTCCCACAGGGCCTTGAGCCTGCGGTAGTACACCTTACAGCTGTAGCCCTCCTGGGAGCTGTGGTGGATGTGGGTCTTGACCGACCACAGTGTTGGGAAGACGCGGCAGCAGGACATGCACTGGTAGCCACACTGGAGCACTGGCTGACGCTGGGAAGCAGTGAGGATGTCCTGGACAGTGATGCTGGCTCTGCTGCTGGCCAGCCTGTCCCTCTCAGGGAGCTGGGGCTTGTCCGAAGAGCCAGAGGAGGAGCAGACAATCTCCAAGAGGTCATCGGGCTCCTCAGGCTCCCAGGTGCTGGTGGCCAGGCTGGAGGAGAGGCTGCCCTGGTGCTGCTGGGCAGCTCCTTTGGTGCACATGAAGTAGCTGTAGGGTGAGAACCAGGGCCGGTAGATGGTGCAGGTGTGAGCAGGGAGCTCGCTGCCCGGTGGGGCTGTGGGGTTGTGGACTGCAGAGAAAAAGGTCTGTAGTGAGTCTGGGGTCCCTGCAAGAGCCTGCCCCCCCACGGGGTTGGGAGCAGTGCTGGGGACCCTTTCTCTCTGTATCTGTGGGATGGATGGCTCTGTTCCAGTACATCCCCCCAGCATGGAGGGTACCACCCTCCCCACAGTGGAGATGGGCATAGGATGCTGTCAGGCACCAAGGCACTGGCACAGCACAGGGCTCACCCAGCAGCTCACTGGAGCTGTCCCACAGAGAGCTGCGCTGGCATGGGGGCAGCGACAGGGGAGCCAAGCTGGCACTCCCAGGAGCAGCACCCATGGCTTTGATGATTCCTGCTGGGAAGACATGGGGGAGAAACAGGTGTAGCTCAGAAGTGGGGTGTGACTGCAGAACCCCCCCAGGTCCCCAGAAAGCACCCACTGCCATGGGTGTTCCTGGTCCCCTTTTCCCACCGCACAGGAGGATATGCCCAGCTAAACCCCTCCACAACCTGTCTGCCTGCAGGCCCTCGCTGTGCTGCGGGAGGTTTAGCGGTGCTGTGGCCATGCCCAGGGGGTGCAAGGGGGAGCCCTCCCCACAGGCAGTGCCAGCTGCCTGGCCACAGCTGGCAGGCACCAGGCTCACCAGGCAGGCTGGCAGGGCCCCAGGAGCATGGTTCCTCCAGGCTTCTTGTCCTAGTGCCGTGGGACATGGCCCCGATGGAAATGGTGGGCAGGACAAAGCTCTCCATCACACTCGCGTAGCTGGCATGTGGCTCCTGTGCCATGGTACCCATGCCATCATCAGCTGACGTCACAAAGGGCTGATGTTACACGTGTGTATAGTGCATGGCAGAATGCTCCTGGGCAGTGGGCTCAGCCCCTGGGGTCTCTGGGGATCTTGGCCAGTGCAAGGGAACAAGACAGCCTGGGCTGGAGAGGGAGGCTTGGTGGGGTGAGCAGTGCAGAACCCAGGCTGTGGGTGCCCCCAGAGAACCCCCGCTGCTTCACAGGTGCCTGGCTGATAAGGACCCCACCTAAGTCCCATCTCCGCGGGCTGCATGGCAGGTCTGGGCAGGGGGTTGGCAGTGCACCTCACCCAGTGGCGTGGAAGGGACAGGCCCACTGTCCCCTTGCCATTCCCTTGGTAAATCCTCTCTTTCTCTCTTTCTTTCCACAACCTGCTTCCCAAGTCGCTCGGTGTCAGGTGAGTGACGCTCTCGGTGTGTTGGCTGTGCCAGCGTGGAGCTCTGGGCTCGTTGCTACCGCGTCTCACCCCATGCTGTCCCCAGTGCATGCACTGCCCTGCACAGCCCTGGCATGGCCCAGCTCCCACAGCCTCTGCAGAGCTGCAGGAGGAGCCTCCCTGACCCCCAAACTGCGCCTCCCATGCTGCTGTGTTGGGAGCTAGCGGGCAGCTCTGGGATGTGCCGTCCCTGCCAGGGTCCCCCCTCCAGCCTGGCTCACATCCCCTCTCTGTTCTCTTTCTGCCTCCAGTGGACCAGAGCATGTTTGAGAACGCCAGCGCCAGTACGGCACCCACCCCGCGGCCACAGCATGTCCCCGCCACGACGGGCGCCCCGCTGCAGCCCTCCCGCCCTGCTGGTAGCCAGCACCTCCGCAACCTGAGCAAGGCTGTGGGGGCCAAGGTGAATGACCTCCTGCGCCGCAAGGAGCCGGCCAGCCTCCCCAGCGTGGGGGTGATGGAGGTGAATGCCAGCGCCGGGGCCATGCTGGGTACGGGACAGCCGGCCAGCGAGGATGGGTGAGTGTCCCTGTGGTGGGGCTGTTGGGACAGGCTGGAGGGGCCCTGGCGTGGGGCTGCATGTTACTGCTCCTCTGTGCTTGCAGGGCTGTGGGGCTGGACACCTTCCCCCGGCTGGACCCCCCACCCCCTGTCACCAAGAAGCGGACGCCGCGCGCCCTGAAGACCCCGCAGGACATGCTCATTGCGCCGCAGCCGGCGGGGACCAGCCCAAGAAGCAGCATGGAGGAGCCCCCCGAACTGCCCGCAGCCCACCCCAACCCTACAGAGGAGTGGCCGAGGATGAGGGACCCATCCCCTCCAGAATGCCCTGGGTTCCCCAGCATGACCGGCACCCCAGAGCCAAGTGGGGACCAGCCCACCTCTGCCCTCCCTGTGCCTGACCTCATCCATAAGGGCAGCCTGGAGAGCCACTGGCGAGCAGGCGAGGTGGCCACCGAGACCTCACCCTGCACGGAAAAGCCCTCCCGGAGACCAGGGCTGGAGTGTGAGCTGCCAGGGAGCGCAGGGCGGTCAGAGCCATGCACCCCTGGCCGGGAGGTGGAGGGGCCCCATCCCGACCTGCTGTCCTTTGAGTAGCAGCAGGGAAGCCACAACAGGGGCACCATGGGGGCTGGCTCTCCCAAACATGTCGCGCTGCCACTTGGCATTTTTAGGGTCTTTTTTTGGAGAGGGGGGAGCCCCAGTGTGGCAGAAGCCATTGCTGCCCCAGCATGGGGTATGGGGAGCCATGACACTCCATTTGTCCCCACATTCCCAGGAAGGGCACAGCCTGTCCTGCCACGGCTTCTGCAGCCCCATCCCAGGCCCATTCACTTGTCATTGCAAAGCTCCCGTCCTGCCAAGGTGCCACCATCCTGTCTGCAGCTAGGGCCATGATGAGCTGGGAACCGAGGGTGGTCTTGCTCAGCAGCCTGGGTCCTTGTGTGCGGGCGCAGAAATGTCAGCCTGCCCCCCACCCTGTCAGCTCTGCTGGGGCAAGTGTCCCCCACGGTTCCCCACATCTGGGCTGGCTGCCCCGGCACAGAGCATGTCACAGCTTATATCGTGTGCTCGCTGAGATACCCCGTCCCAGTGTGCCAGCAGGTTCACCCAGCCCTAGTGCCTGGTGCCGGGGAGCTGGGGTGGCAGACATCCCCAAGGCCTTCTCCAAGTGCCAATCCCTTGGCGTTAGTCCTCCCAGTGCCATCTCTCTTTGCAGCAGAGCCCCAGCCACAGGAGACCCGCTCATGGCGCAGGCTCTGGCAGGGAGCAGGGCTGGATGCCTGAGGCCACACGGCTGCTGGCCAGAGGGCTCTTGTGGGGAGTCGAGCTCCCTGTGAGACTCCCCTCCACCTTCTGCTTGTTTCCTGGTCTCGCCCAAGCCACCATGGACTGGACTGACCTGCCCGCGCAGGCAGCCCACTCCATGTGGGCCAGCGCCTCTGCTCTCTTATTTCCTGGGACGGTGGCATCCTTGCAAGGCTGGGACACAAGCAGCCACATGGTCCTCTGATACTGCTCTATGATTGTTTCCCCATGAATTACAGGAGAGGTTAGGCAGCCTGTGGACGCCTGGGCCGGTGCAAGGAAGCAGCTGCGAGATGGCACTTTGCTTAGAGCCTTTATGTGCATCCTCACCGCAAAGGTGGTTTTGAGAGGAAAGGCTCCAAAGACCAGTTTTGGGCTGGAGGAGGCATGTGGCTCATGGATGGGGCACCTCTGCTCCCAGCTCCTCCTAGGCCACACAGGGCAGTTGGGCTGGAGAAATGTCTTCCACCACATTGTGGGCCTGCTGAAGGAAGGAGGAGGCCGCGGGCCTGAGAGATCCCTTTGCCTTGGGAGCAGCCACCATGCCTCCTTACCCATTGGCATGGCGGGTGCTGTAGCAGCACCGGGGCTTTGCCGCATTTGGCCCCCGGGGTGGCCCCGCTCGGGAGCGAAGGAGATGCCGGAGCTGTGCAGAGCCCGCGGTCGGCTGGCAGTCGGTGCTGAGGTATAACGCACCCTGTGTATAATGTGATCATACTGTGCATGGCCGATGCCACCCCACAAACAGAAATCTATATGAATATGTATATGTGTATGTTGCCTAGACCTACACTGCATTGTATATGTTGATGGAAACAAGGGCTTGTAGCCCCTCTTTGAGGAACCAGCATCTTCCAACCCTGCCGATCACAAGGGAACCTCACTGCTGGTCCGGTCCCTCTATTTATGTTGTCTAGGAGGTGTGTGTGTAGTTTGGGACAAAAAAATGCAGATTGCACAATAAATTTTTTTTTCTTTTTTACCCACTGACACATAGCAGTCCCTTGATGGGAGGGGACCACCTGCACCAGCGTGGCAAAGCCCCCCGATGAGGCCGGGGACCTGCTCAATGCTCTTGCACGGGGGCTGCAGAGTGGAGTGAGGCAGCAGCCCCGTGCAGCTGAGGGGTGCCGGGGAGGCCACCCTCAGCGCCAGGCTTGCTGGGGTGATCTGCAGTGTTAAAGCCACGGGGTTAAGGGAGATATCCCCCAAAAGCACTGACACCAGTGAAGGGAACCCTCATTCCGGGAGCCAGGCCCAGTGGCACAGCCACGGGGGGCTGAGGGACGCTGGGGGAGTTTGGCGGTGCCTGGGGCTGAGGGGGGTGACATGGCCACCCTGCTGTGCTCGGCGCTGAGGGGACGGGACCCCTGGCCGGTGCCCGCGCTGAGGGGACTCTGGGGGTGCTGAGGGGATGGGACCACCCGTCAGTGCCCCCAGGCTGAGGGGACGGGGCCCCTGGCTGGTGCCCGCGCTGAGGGGACGGGACCGCCCGTCAGTGCCCCCAGGCTGAGGGGACGGGACCCCCGGGGGTCGGCGTCCAGGCTGAGGGGACGGGACCACCCGTCAGTGCCCCCAGGCTGAGGGGACGGGGCCCCTGGCTGGTGCCCGCGCTGAGGGGACGGGACCGCCCGTCAGTGCCCCCAGGCTGAGGGGACGGGACCCCCGGGGGTCGGCGTCCAGGCTGAGGGGATGGGACCACCCGTCAGTGCCCCCAGGCTGAGGGGACGGGACCCCCGGTCGGTGCCCAGGCTGAGGGGACGGGACCGCCTGTCAGTGCCCCCAGGCTGAGGGGACGGGGCCCCTGGCTGGTGCCCGCGCTGAGGGGACGGGACCGCCCGTCAGTGCCCCCAGGCTGAGGGGACGGGACCCCCGGGGGTCGGCGTCCAGGCTGAGGGGACGGGACCACCCGTCAGTGCCCCCAGGCTGAGGGGACGGGGCCCCTGGCTGGTGCCCGCGCTGAGGGGACGGGACCGCCCGTCAGTGCCCCCAGGCTGAGGGGACGGG
>VZTV01064992.1:26104-41563 GCA_013400875.1 Anhinga rufa
CGCCCCCCACCACCAAACCGGGGGAGGGAACCCCAGCCCCTTTGGGAACCGGCTTCCCTCGCCCCCGAGCTGGCCCCCACAGGCAGGGCTAGCGACCCCCGGGCCAACGTGCCCCGCGGGTTGGCACCCCTGGGCAGGCGGGTTTAGACCCCACAGCAGCACCCTGCGGTGGGTGCTCCCTGGTACCCCCGAGGGGCGGGTCCTGGGTGCCCCCCACCCCTGGGCTGGGGGCCCGCAGGTCTCCTCCCCGCGGTGGGCAGAGCAGGTCGCCCCAGGCAGGGCACCCCCAAGTCCTCTGTTGTGCAGGGCTGCCCGAGCCGCCCCGGCAAGAGCCGCGCTGCCCACGGGGCCTGCCCGCCAGCCTGCCCGGCTCTGGCAGGAGCCCCCCGGCCCCGGCTGCCTGCGTGGGTGGGAGCGGGCTTGGGAAGGGAGGAAGCCTGCCTGTTGGAGGCAGCTGCTGGAAGCCCTCAGGTTCTCCTGATGCTGATTTTTTTTTTTTGTCTGTATGATATGCTTTTTGATGCTGTAATATACCTAGACGCACACAGGAGGAGATTGGCAGATGTCCCAAAAAGAGTGGTACTACCTCCATTTTACCTGCTAGGATCTGCTTATCCATGTCCCAGAGATTGTCCTGAGCGGGAGCGCCCAGCTCCGTTGCTTTAGCAGAGCCTGGCAGGGCATTGTGAGACCAGCTTGTCCACCAAAGCCCAGAGGGGTGACATGGCTGGTTTTCCCCTGCTGCTTCCCTCTGAAGTTTGGTTCTCCATTTCTCTGAACCTCACACTTTGTAAGACAAATGAGCTGCTTCCTGCAGCTTTTGTGGTCTTCTGGGCAGTAGTAGAGAGCAGTGGAGCGTGATGACTGTGTAATTGCTCGTTACCAATGCCTGTCAATGCGTCTCACTGTAGTGACGCTGTACGGTGTGTTCACCAACCACTACTCTGCGAATGGCCCGTCTCGCTGTCTCCTGCTGGAGCTGCTGGACATCAGCGTGTCAGAGCTGCTGCTGCACTCCAGCAACCAGGGCTGCTCCATGTGGATGATCCAGCACTGCGCCCGAGATGTTCTCGAAGCCCTGGCATTCCTGCACCACAAGGGCTACGTGCATGCAGACCTCAAGCCACGCAACATCCTGTGGAGCGCAGAGGAGGAGTGCTTTAAGCTCATTGACTTTGGACTTAGCTTCAAAGAGGGGAATCAGGTTTGGAACGTGCTGCTCTCAGAGCAGTTGGCTCTGTGTTGAGTTGTGTGGGTCCGTGGTGCTTTTGGCTCGTGAGCGTAGGACTCAACGTGACCTGATCAGAGTACTAGCTGAGCTGGTGCTGAGGGTTTCCTGGAAAAGGCTAAAATGTTGTCTGGCCCCAGAAACAGAAGCTCATGTTCCCATCCTCATTGCATGTTTCTGGTTTCTGTTGATGTCTTAGCCTTTGTGCTACACATGACCACGAATTCCAAAGTTAATGATGCACTGAAAAAAGTGGTGTCTCAGCTTCCTGGAAAGTTTGCTAGTTTTTATGTGGTCGGATGAGTGGGAGCACCCAAATCTGTAGAATCATTCCTTATTGTGTGTAGTAGTAATCCAGGCTTCACCATCAGCCTCCCTATTCAATTGCGTTTTATCTCTGGCAGTGTCCTTGTGCTTGTCTTTACATTCATCCTGTCTTCAGCAGCTTTCCTTTTTCAGTAAGTGTGGACGTTTCTTTCCCATGTCATTGTGTTGATGAAAGCTCATACTCTGGCTGTGAGTAGGCAGTGTCTGTTCTTTACTGACACCAACAGATCTCTGCCTCTTCTGCTCTGCTTTTCCTGTTTGCTGGACTTTCACTCCCTCTTCATGCTGTCACTTTTTTGTTTTGGTGATACTGGGTTTTGCAAGTTTGTTCTTGCCCTTTTAATTCTCTTCCATGGCTTCTGATGAAAGCAGATAACCTCAGGAGGTTCTGCTTTAGGCTTGATAGAGCTTCCTTTCACCCCTGCCTCTCTCAGAAACGGCCCATGAGGGGTACCGGTAAAGCTTTTTCATCAGGTAGCCTCTTTGTAAATTTGCATTTCATCACTGGGTGATGGGCAGTAAGTCTAGTAAACGAGCTATGATTTTTCTCTGCAGATGTTGTCCTGACTTGGCCCTACTCCATGCACTCTACTCATTTAGAGGTTTTTCATTTGTGTGCTTTTTTTTACTGGTTTACCTGGTACTGACGGTATAGCCCACTGATCTGTGAATATCACAGGATTGTGTGGGTGACCTGTCTCTGAATTCTTGGTACAGGAGCTGTTTTTAATGTTTGTACTTCTTAACTCCTCCATGTTGTTCTTCAGCTCTCCCACATTCTTGGCTGAACACTAGTTTGTGCTGCTAATCTGTTGCTGTCTATCAGCAAAAAACATTCTCCTGGTATCCTGTGTCTAATGCAGATATTTATTTTTTTTTAATTCAGGTCTGTGTTTTGCTGCTTGCTCTGTGAGTTACCTCATAATAGTTGATCAGGTGTTTTTATTTGCTTCCATGGTTCCTTCCAATCTGCTTTCTTTGGGCTGAGTTTCCTTTGCCCATGCTCAGAAATATGCTGGCTATGCANATTTATTTTTTTTTAATTCAGGTCTGTGTTTTGCTGCTTGCTCTGTGAGTTACCTCATAATAGTTGATCAGGTGTTTTTATTTGCTTCCATGGTTCCTTCCAATCTGCTTTCTTTGGGCTGAGTTTCCTTTGCCCATGCTCAGAAATATGCTGGCTATGCAGGTGAACCTTCTGACCCTGCTTTGAATGTGCGCCGGGTATCAGCTTCCCCTCACCACCCCTGCCTTGGGTAGCAGTGTACGTGTGTGCTTATCTGAGTCAAGACTATACTACTTTCATTTGTGACAACTCTGCAGAGCTTGCCCTTGCATAACTTTTCCTGCTGTTACTGTTTAACAGAGAATGGCTGTACATAGAGCAAGGTCTCAGCCACTTACATCTCTCAAAATGCTTTAGATGGTAGGAGTGAAATGCCATCTCGCAATTTTTGCTGCTGGCATTGACCACGGTGTTTTCTCTATCTCTAAATGTTGTTTGGTGGGACTACTGAACAGCTGCTTTTGCCATGCTAGAGGTTCTGCTCTTTGCTGATAGGGAGGGATGTTGATGAGTAATTTGTATATTATTTTTTTTAAGTTCATAAAACACTTGTGAGCTCTTTTGCCTGAAAATGTCTTTTGTAAACTTTATTTTCAGTCAGACAACCAGAAAACTTTGGTTTGAATATATTCCCCAGTAAAAATTCCCAGTACTGCGCTTTATCCAGGAAGTAGGCTTGCATATTCTTCTGTCATTCCTTGAGTCGTATCAGTGTGTCTGAATCGAGCCCTCCCATGTTAAAAAGGCACAGCATGCAGTTTGTCTTTGGACACTTACAAGACTTGGCTAGACAAAGCCACAACTGACTGATCAGGTATTGGCTGTGAGGAGGAGGCTGGACTGGAGACCTTCAGAGCAGCCCCTCCAGCCAGCACTTGTGTGATTCTATAATTTCCTGATTTCTTTTAAGCAGGAAGTGCATGGGCATTTTATTTTACTCTGCCAGCCATGGCAGCTGGGCAGGTATTGATTGCTGCAGCCCTTCTGGCTGCGAAGGAGGGAAGGAAGAGGTGCGTGGGAGGCACCTTTGATAATTTCCTTGTCTAAGCATTAGGTGCCTACTTCATTCGTTTAACATTTTGCTCCAGAGAACATCAGTACTTGAATAATGGCAGCTGTTACTGATCCTCAGTGTTCAGACTGGGCTGTTTGTGCTCTCATGCAGCCGACGTGGGAGCATGTTGTGGGTGTTCAACCCATATCCTGAGACTTCTAGCATCTTCTGCGCTTATAAGAGATTAATGGGCCAGTCTGCAGTGACATCTAGCCTCTTCTTCCCAGCAGTGCTGTCTTTCAGAGAGATCAGGCGTTAGTGGGATGCCTGCTGTTTTGCTAGGAGATGTTTTCTCTTCCAGTCAGTCTTGGTTTTTTCCTCATCAACACAACAGTATAGGGAGTTGAACTGCCTGCCTAACACCACTGGGTGTACAATGCTTTCTGTCAATTTAGCAATAGTATTTTGATGACCCATTTGGAAGGACCTCTGTGAACTGATTTAAGGATAGAGCAGAGAACCTGAATTTTGAAAGTTAACTTTGTGTGTGTGTTTGATCTTCCATAGGATGTGAAATATATTCAAACAGACGGGTATCGGGCTCCAGAGGCAGAACTGCAGAACTGCCTGGCGCAGGCAGGGCTCCAGAGTGAGACGGAGTGTACCTCTGCTGTAGATCTGTGGAGTCTGGGAATTGTTTTACTGGAAATGTTCTCAGGAATGAAACTGAAACATACAGTCCAATCTCAGGAATGGAAGGTGAGTGAGAGCTGCTGCGGGCATTCTTGCTTGCACCAAACGAGTCATCCTGCTTCTTGTTCGTAACCTGGATTTGTGAGGCAGCGCCTGGCAACTAGAGAGTGTTTCCAGGATGTTTCTCTAATCATATTGCCTTGAGAATTAAGGTTCCAGAGCCTTAAAGACCCGCCTGCCCTGTGGGACTGGCATGTCTGAATGTTGCCTGTGTTCAGGTTACTGAAAGCTGAGGGCTCCAGGAGTCTATGTTTGGAGCCTGTGTCTTGCCAAGATTTGGGAGGTGAGTTGCACTGGCTGTAGTGTGGCACAGAAAGCTGAATGAAATGGATGGCTGATGGCTGCCAGCTAGTTCAGCAGCACAATGACAGGAATTATTTGCTGGTGTTAGTCTAGCGTTAGCTCTAATATGGGAATCTTCTCATAAGTCTGTATCCTGGGAAAACAAGAGGAAGGCTCTGTGTTGTGAGCCTGGACCCTGCCTCTGTCCTCCGTTCTGCATGAAATAATTTTGGTTTGTGTTCCCCTTCCTAGTAAGAGTATCCTTTCAGCATCATGATGTCCACAGTAACAGCAAATTTGCCTGCATGTGGAAATTTCCAGCTTTTGCGCAGGCAGGTGGAAAAAACTATATCTGACATGGGCCTGCTGGCTTAACGTATGAGGCTGGAGCACTGGGGATCTCTCACAAAACGCTATGGCACCAGAGTCCTCTGCATCCAGACCAGAAGATGATGGGTTATTGCAAGATTTGCATTGGTCTTTTCCTTCCTCCCTAAGCACTGTTTCTTTTTCTTTCCAGACAAACAGTTCTGCCATCATTGATCGCATATTTGCCAGTGAAGGGGTGGTAAATTCAGCCATTCCAGCTTATCACCTCAGAGACCTTATCAAAAGGTATCTTACCATATTTACTAACTGTCGCTTAAAGATGTGCTCTGTAAAGTCACATGCCTTGCTCTTGGTAACTTAGAGCCCACACTGAATGCTTTTTCCTTTTTAAAAAATAATTTCCCTGCTAGTAACTAGTGCAAGCTTTAGCAGAGATACTTCAGCTCCTCTGATTTTGGCACAGTTTGGAGTAAGCACATCAAGAATATCAGTCATGATGTTCATCATTTGCTGTTTCAGTGCTTTGTACTTCCTGCCAGTGAGGTTTTATTTGGAGAAGACTGGAGGCTTTGCTGCTTTAGGGGAGTGTTGTCAGAAACAAGAGAGAGGGGCAGACAGTGCTGCTTTTCCACTGCTGTTAAGATTCAGATGCACTTGTGCAGCAGTCTGCTGAGGGGATTGTTTTTGCTGTCCTCTGACTCTGCTCTGAGGCTACAGAGTGAATGAGGACACAGCTTGGCAGAAATAGCATCGGGAGCCACTGGTAAAGCCAAGTAGGGGATGTTCTCAGGCAAGCCCTGGGCTATTAGCTGCTTTGAATCCCATTTGTGGAAAGGTGTAGGAGCTCCTTGGAATGTGATCGCTTTCATGAGACTGCATATGTTCCCCGAGATGTGGGCTGAATAGCCTGGAGAGGTGGAGCTGGAACATGCCATGTTCCTTGTGAACTTGTAAGTGAGCAATTTTCATCATTTGGTGCTGAAACACATCCAGAAGGAAAGCCTACTGTACCATGTACCCAAAATGCTTTCATGGGATCCTTCTGGTGTCCTTCAGCTGTCAACTGCAAGATGTGCTTCTCACTGTTCTCCTCGTACCGTAAGCACCCCAAAGATAGGGTATTCCTCTGTACTGGCTTCCAGCCTGAGTTGAATTTGTCAATGCAGGAATGTCACATGAAAGAGCATAAGGGTGTCTTCTCTTCCAGCATGCTTCATTGTGACCAAGGAAAGCGAGCCTCCGCTGAGAAGGCTTTATGCAGCCCATTCTTCAGCATTCCCTTTGGTAAGCTGTGCACGTCTCCCCTGCTCGCGGCTTTCTCAGCATGTACTGGAAGCAGCGCAGAGTGTAGTTAAATTGTATAGTTTCTGGTTCTGGCCTCGTTGCTGCTCCTTTGCAGCGCTCACCAGCCCTCTGCGGTACCACAGCAGGCAGGTCAGAGCGATGCCTGTGCTCTCAGTGCTGCCCTGTCCCCCTAGCCCTGCAGGCTGTTGCTTTTCCCTGGTTGGACTCCCGGTAAATTCTGCCCGGATCAAACTGACCAAGAGTGTCTTGGCAGCAGCGTTCATCTGAGGGGACAGAAATAACTAACGTACTTGCCCAATATTGTGACCATTGAGGTGCTTTTGAAGGGTGCAGTGCTATTTATGGTGAGTGGATGGTGGTTCTTAGGCCAAGAGTTCCCCAGTTCAGAAGCCAGGAATGTGAGCAACTAGGGCATTGGCTGGTGGTAGCATCTGCTGCTGCCTCCTCTGCACAGGTCGAATAATCCCAGTGTGTTCTTGTGGGGCAAGCCTATTTTTGTAGTGACTGGCCTGCCTCTTCTGGTGCATGTGTGGCAGGTCACAGGCAGATGTCACTGTTGCTTTGATCTGGTACTTTCTCTTCAATTTAATAAAATGGTAGTGTTTACCCAGGACCCNGATGGGCTGAAACCGCCCTGTTCAGGCTTGTATCCCTCCCTGTTTTCTGTTCCAAAAGCAACACAGTAGCATTCTCCAGAGCTTGTCTGCTTTCAGGAACACCAATGAAGAGCTTTGCGCACAGCTTTTTTTCAGGGTAAATTAATGCTTTGGGTATCCAGCTTCTGGCTGGGCTAGCGTCTTCCCTTGAATCTCAGCCATGCTTTTCTTAAGCTGCTTGGTTTACCTTGCAGTGAAGGTTAAGTACTGCCTCTTGAGGTCACGTCAAGATAGTGGTGTTAATGTCTATTAGGCAAAGGTAGCAAACTCATTCCTGTTTTCAAACTTCTCTTGCATCTCACAAACTGCGACTGTTGTAATCAAAGTCACCTTCCATGGAAGGAGCTAAATCTTGCAGCTAGTGTTGCTTAGAGCAGAGGGAATAGTGTATTGGCAGTGCTTTCTGGTCTAGTTTTAAACACACAGACCTCTAACTGTACCTAGGAAGGTGCTTCTGTGGTTAGTGCTAGAAGTTTATACAACAGCTTCAATTTTTCTTAGTTGCTGCTTCTCTTCTTTGCCAAACTTGAACATAAGCTTGTCTGCACAAAGAAGCATTTCTGTTGCTTTCCTGGGAAGCCAAAAAATGATCTGTCATTGCCTTGCACTTGGACACGGTTGTTCTGTTTAGGGCAGAGACAGCTGAGAATGACTTTCCTTGGAATTTACAGCCAAGTCTTGACTTTCCAGTTCATCAACTTCTTTCCTGAGCTGCTTGCAGGCTGCAGCCCTCTGTGTTGTCAGTGTGGTTGGTATCACTTGGCACTTTGAAGAAGAGCAGAGGGGCTGGGCAGAAAATACCTCCTAGGGCAGAGCGTATTGCAAGAAATGCATTAGTCACTTAGTTACAGGAAGACCAGGTAGCTCTGAGTCGTAGGGATTGGTTTGTCTCCCTCTCTGAAAAAAGACATGTGAAACTAAGGACAGACTTACTTGAATAAAAGGGGCAACGTATAAGACTGAGGCAACGCTTAAATGTTCTTTGAGTCCCTGGTTCATCTGATGTTGTCTCTTGGTTGCCAACAATCTTGTGGGAGAACGGTCCCAGAGGTTTGCTTGGAGCTGGAACATGCCTGGTTATCTGAATGCAGCACCTTTCTTCAAAGGGCTGTCCCTGAGCGCTTCTGGGCATCGTCTAGACTGATAAAGCCTTTCATCTTCTAAGCTTTTCATAAGGACTCTTCCCTGTCAGACAGGAGGAGATTTATAGTGTGTGAGCTTGCTTATCGTCTTCTCTTGCACTATGAAATCAACATCTTCTGCCTGTGCCTGGCAGAGACGTTGGCTCCCTCATACATACTGTGTGCTTAGCTTGGAAAAGTGTTTCCAAGGAAATAATAGCCTGCTATCTTTGCAAACGTAGTCAGAAGGCTCAGACTGGAAAACTGGAGTCATTCCCTCCCTTTTCTCTCCTCTCTCTCCCTGTCAAGTGTGAGAACTGTGAGGTACTGCTATTGTGTTTGGCTACTGTAGCTGCCAATAAAAATAAAAACATTAACGCTCTCCAAGTACTGCAAGTTGGGCTCCCAGATCTTAAATTCATGACTGGCCCACCAGTCCCTTTCAGGAAGGTGAAATCAAGCTTTTGGCCCTGGAGAAGTGACACTGCCGCTGCTGCTTTGAGTTTCTAAAGGACTGGGTGTCCTCTCAGACATGACTCTCACAGTTTGTCCACCTTGACTCTTTTCTCCTTCATTCTCCTTCATGAATAACAGTAGTTATTCATGCTACACTGTTCCAGGCTATCCTGGAACTGCCTGTTTTTAGAGCCAAGTGCCCTATGGCAGCGAGCTTTGTTTCTGCTCCTGTAAAGTTGTTCACAGGATCACTGCTTGCCCACCTTGTGGCCACCCTCTTGTGGCCATGCCTTATTCTATAGGACTGGATTATTTAAGTAACTAAGTAGCGTTCCCCATTTCTGTTGCAAGATTGTTTGGTGGTCTTCCAAACAGTGCACTGCAGTTGGATTTTGAAGGGGGGGCAGGGGTTATATGGCGTTTAGGGAAGAACGGAAAGATATCCTAGAGAGAGATGAGGCTTGTGCCTTAGTATAGCTTAAGAATTGGAGTTAGAGAAGCTGGCTGGCCTGTTTTCAGCTTGTCTGGTAGCAGTAACAGGAGAGGCAGGTTGCATAGTGCTTTCATCTTCTTGCATCTCCATATGTACGGGGCGCTTTGCTCCACTAGCATAAGTCTTGAGATCACATCATTTTCTGAATCTGAGATATGTAGACATAACTCTAGTTTTAATTTCTGCTAGCTTTGTAATTTTAAAAGCAGTTTCAGGTGCTGGCATCAGTGAAATTGCAGAGTGCACTGAACTCTTTGGAAGAGTCTCTCTGCACAGGTGAAGATAAGTTAGAAACGGAGAATACAGGCTGTAAATGCAGGTAATAGTGGAGAGAAGCAAAACTGTATTGCAAGTGCTTGTGTATGTGCATATTGAGTCAACTCCGTGTTTTCTTGCTCCTTTGGACTTTGATTTCTTTTTTTCGAACTCTGTGGGTATCAACAGCTCCCCATATTGAAGATTTGGTGATGCTCCCCACGCCTGTGCTGAGGCTGCTAAATGTTCTAAGCGATGCTTCTCTGCAGTGCGAAGAAGAATATGAAGGTTGGTGCAAGCTGTGCAATCCCTATATAGCGATGTTGTCTTACAGGCCTTGTTTTGTTTGGCTTTGGGGATGCAAGAGCAAGCAAAAGAGCAATGAATAGTTGCAAGAACAGCAAACAAAGAGCTGCTCAGCTGAGATTTGGTACCAAGTGGATCAACTGCACCAACAGAGGATAGACTAAAAGATAGAGACAGAAAGCAGAGCTTGTAGTGAAGGATCCCAGATTTAAAAAAAAAAAAGGTTTATTTTGATTTTTTTCTTTGGTTAAATGCCCACAGACCTCATAATATGTTTGTGGCTCTGAGCTTCTGCTGGACACGCAGAGGACTACTGCCCAGTAGCAGAGATCCTCAAAAGTTTGCTGGTGAACTTATCCAAGATCTCAGCAGAGAACTGAAATATCTTGGAGTTCTTAAACTGTAGCAAAAACTATACGTGGTAGGTGGCAAGGCATGGCAGTGGAATTTGCATTTCTGCTTGCTCTCAAATCCACATGAGTAGCAAAAGCTAGGCAGCTCTGGGGATATGGGTTTAAAAGGCTAGGTTCTGCTCACACAAAGAAGGGTTTGTGGCAGCTACTTTAGTCCCATTCCTCCAAGCGCAGTAACCAAAAAAAAAAAAAAGGCACTCACAAATCCCAAATGTTTTAGCTACTGGCTGGAAGGTCAGGCTTTGTGTGTGAGGAAAAGTACTGTCCATGTGCTCCGAGCCCTGCCTGCAGGTCTGTGCTCCTGAGCCTCAGTTCAGACACTTCACCTCGTTATGTGGCCATTGAGCACTGTCAGCTTCTGCCGTGGCACCCCTCGATTGTTTATTTTAAATTGAGAGGAAAAGACTATCTGTTGACTGAATGTTCTTGGTGTGTTCATCTGGCCTTCATTTGTTTTTTGGCTCATCCTAGTTTGCAAGGTGAAAGACAACTAGCTCTTTCCTTTCTCAGATATCCTGGAAGACATACGGGAGGAGTGTCAGAAATACGGACCGGTGGTTTCCTTGCTCATTCCAAAGGAGAATCCTGGTAAAGGCCAAGTAAGTGAATGGAGGGAAGAGGCTGTGTATTCCCACGTACGCTCCATGTGCTGCAGGACTGCTGCTCAGCTCCTGGAAATCTCTTGGCTGATGACAGTGCTAAAAGTAGCTGGTTATCTTGAAGGGCAGCACAAGTTCCTTCCTGGTTATGTAAGGTTGCCTAACCTGGGAGGTCCCCAAACAGCTTTAGCAGGGGAGCTGGGATATGGGAGGGAAGGGGAGAAGCAGCCAATGGGTGGGAGAGGAGGTGTTGAGGTTGTAGAGCATCATCATACTTCCCCCACTTCACCAAATATGCTGCCCTTAGAAATGAGGAGCAAGAGGTGAAATTCCAGTACAGAGGTGCAGCTCCTTCCTTTTTAGCTTCACTGCTCTGGGCTTGACCAAGGGTAGAGGGGAAACGCTAGTTTGGGAACTGTTTCCCTGGCTGCAGGGGTGGGAGGGGGCTGGTGGCATGCTGCACTGGAAGTCCTATTTCTCCTCTCTCTCTTTCAGGTCTTTGTTGAATATGCAAATGCTGGTGATTCCAAAGCTGCCCAAAAAATGCTGACTGGAAAGATTTTTGATGGCAAGTTTGTTGTGGCTACGTTTTACCCACTGAGTGCCTATAAGAGAGGATACCTGTACCAAAACTTGCTGTAGGCAGTAGCAACAATCAGGAGAGTTGTCTTGCTCCTCTTCCTCACGTGTTTTACAGTTGAATGTACAAAAGAGCTTCCTAGCCCTGCTTTTGAGTCATCTGGGAAGGAGAGATGCAAAGGACTTAACTGGGCTTTGAAACCTTTACTGCTGCTTTGTGATGTGCAGAGGAGGCCGGGATGGCTTTCAGCGTGTGCTTGTGTGTGTGTTGTGCTCGCTCGTTTACATTGGGTGTGTGGCTTTGCCCCAGCAGGTGCTCGGGTGGCAGGAGTGGTGACTCTGGGAGCCTGGGAGGCCGAGCAGATCTTGGTAAAGCACTTCTAATTGATTTGAAATGAGACCATTTAAAGTCTTGGCCTTAGCACTTGACTTTGCTCTGGAGAGAGGATTTCTTTGTTAAGCTTTCCTATAATGCATGTGCTCTTCTCTAGTGCAGAGGAAGAGGAGGAGGGCTTCCCTGCCTTTTATTGATATCTATAGTAAATGAAGAACCAGAAGCACCATCCTCTCTAACCTAGACCAGGAAGACTTTTGAGTCTTCACATCACGTAGAGCAGAGAGAGGCAGTGAAATCAGATCTGCTGAGCCTATGGCGTTACCCTGTCACTGCTTTGTGACCCAAGTAGAGCTGTCCATCTGACCTGGCCCAGACGGCATGCTGGGCTTGGGCAGCATGGGTGACGCTGCCTGCGGTGAGCTGAACTTGCTTGTATGCTTGGGGTGGGCAGGGACTGATGGCAGATAGCTGTCATCAGAGCAGTGCCAGCCTTAGACCCAACACAACCTGTAAGCACTTTGTAGCCTGAGGTGATGTGAAAACCCTGTTGTGTGGAGTCATCTTACTAGCATATACCCTGTGCTGGCACTGATGCTCCCTAGCTCTGATGCCAAATCATCTGTAATACGTAAGCGTCTTTAGGTGATATTTTAGGAAAGGAGTGCTACAGCACGCAGTATTCTTTGTGTCTCAGCAGGGCTCCTGCTCTGTGAGTTTTATAGGAAAGAACAAATATTTGTTTGTCGTAGGTCTCATGCTTGGCTTTTCTGTGTTGTGCGTTTTGGTTTCGCATTAACCCATTAGACTTGTAGATTAGAAGCACTGACACTTTTGGTCCTTCATAGGTTACACAAAGGGCCTGAGGCAATCTGAGATCTTGTATGGAAAGGGCTCGCTCAGTCATCAGACTTGACTGGCCAGGAGAAGGTCTTTCCCAGCGTCAGGGACAACAGCCACGTGCTTTTGGGGAAAAAAATAACCCTGGGCAAGCAGCATCACTGCTCCCTCCAGAGCAAGCTCTCTGCTCATGTGGCTGTAATGCATAGGCAGAAGCTTGCTCATGCAGCTGCCGGCATGGGGTAGGTGGTGGCTCTTTTCCAGGGATGCACAAATCCAGGCAGCCTCTCCCTGCAGGGGTGGGTGCTTTGCTCCTGGCAAGCACAGTGCGGAACAGCCCTACGTAGAGGGCGACTGGTGTGTTCTGGCTTGCAGCTCTGGTACCAGCTTTAGTGAGGAGGAGAGCCCTCATGAATTCTTTTCTCCAGCTGAAATTCTTGCAGGCAGCTGCCTGAAAAGTCTCTGTCCCTTCCCTGGAATAACACCTGAATTACTTTGCAGTTTAGTTTTTGCATCTTGCTGATGCTGGACTTGCTGGAATCATGCACTTGAAAGTTCCTCTTGATTTTTGCCCTGTGTGTGCATGTGCGGTGTGTCAGGAGATCCGATGTCTTAAGCCTTTCACGAGTCTGAGCTCCTCTCTGTGCTGGTGTAGAGTCCTGTCTACTGTGGCCCTTCCCAAGCTCCCCCAGAAAAGGACCAATCTCTCTGAATTTTTCTCTTGCCTTGAGGTGGTAGGTTTTCCAGGGAAAAAAAAGAAAATAAATCCCACAGTGAGTTTTAAGGTGTGATTTGCCGATCAGACTTTTTCTGGGAATTACGCTACTTTGGTGTACATAGCTGTAAAGCAGCTTCGCATAGATGGGGTGTGTGATTCATTGCTTTTATTTTAACTGTCCTTGCAGTGAAGCACCATTAGTGTCTGGGAAGAATTGGATGATAACTGGGTGAGGGATCTTCCTAAGTGAAGAGCAGTGTTTAAAGTATTCTCAGTATTGGTAGGTATTGACTGACCTCAGCTCTGAGTTGTTGCTGTCCCTGGTGGGCTGAGCCGGGGTGAAAGCACTTTGGCCTGGGAATTCACGTGCTGAATGCCATCGTGTCAGCAGCATTAAGCTGGCTGCCTGCATGCCTGTCAGCTGGCAGAAGCAGACCCAAGAGCTCCTGCCCCGCTGAGTGCCGGCCCTCGTGGGGATGCGGGGATCTCCCCTCGGTGCGGGGTGTGAGGTCTGTCACCTGCTGCGGCACCGGGACAGGGAGATGCCAGGGTGCAGGTGCAGAACTTGAATGCATTTGAGTTCTCACATGCATTTGTCTAGGACTGTGAGCTGCTCTGTCGTGTTTCAAGTATATCTCTCTTTCAGTCAGAATTGTGCTTTGGATTTGCAACTAAAGATAAAGAGCTGTGCCAGGATTAATCTTTAGAAAGGAGCTGCAACCTGTTCCTACAGCATGGTAGAGCTGTTCCACCAGAGTTTGGCTGGGGTTTTGTTCAGCTGCTTTAATAGGAGCTAAATAAATCTTCAAGATACAGACTCCCGCCACCAGATTTTCTCTCCGGATGCTCATTGACCAGGCTTGAGCAGTGAGCTGGGCAAAAACCCCAAAGCTGCTTTTTTTTTTTCTTTTTAATTTTATTTTCCTCCTGGCAAGAGTTGAAGATGCTGATCTCTGTCTTGGCACTGGATCCAGCCCCTGGCTTCCCCCTGCAGGCTGTGGGGTACAGGGAGGTTTAGAAACTTCTCAGAGCAGAAACATTTTGTCATTATCCCTCACCCTCTGCCTTCAAAGCTTTTTTTCTATCAAGCTGAAGCTCACTCTGGTGTCTCAGTGAGCTATTGGTGGCTTGGCATAAGTTTCAGCCCCGCTAAAAACTGAGTTTCTTAACTCTAGATTGTACCTGAGGTGTATGGTGATTCAGTCCAAGGCATCTGTTGCGGTGTGTGCCTGGATGGCCCTGGCTTTCCTCATTTCCAAATTACTGCCTGCTTGAGTGGCAGAAGTGTTGAGGCTTTCCACTTAGATGCTCGCTGGGTTTCTTGACCTGTGCTGCTGACACAGCTCCTTTCAAACAGCCCTCGGTGTAGCACTGACCTGCACAGTCCTAGCTAGGTGACAGCTAGACGTGAAAACCCGCAGGCTGCCTTTGAGGGAGAGATCTGCTTTGGAGAGGAAAGGGATGAAAGATGAAACCTCTGGAGACAGCCAGGGCAGGCTGGCGCTGCTGCGGTGGGATGCCAGGGCAGGCACCCGGCCCTCCTCCGCAGGAGGAGGCAGTCCAAGGCGCTGCGTCCCCTTGGAGCATGCGTGTGAGCGGGAAGCACGCTGGCCCCCAGCAATTCCCTGGTGGTGGTTGGGTTTGGTAGCTGATCTGACACGAAATGTCACTGCCAATCGAAGAATCGCTGTCGTTCCTCTGCCGCTGATGTCTGTGTGGGAGTCATGAGGGAGAAAGTTCTCTACACGTCCACCTATTTATTATACGTGCAAGGAGGGTAACTGGTTTTTAAATCACTGGCCAAAGCACAAGTCAGCTCCGATCTTAGTTCTGCTCCTGATTTTTATTCCCACGGCTCCCCAGCCCCTAACAGCCTTCCCGAGGGCTCCCGCTCCCTCCCGCCGCGCCGGGCCCCGTACCCCGCGCCTCCCTTCGGGCTCGATGCCGGCTGCTGTACGCCATCGCGCGCCCTTGCTGAGCAGATGTGTGCTTGGGACAGACGATTAATAAATGACGCTTCAGTACGAAGCACTTGTCCGGAGTGCGTGTTCTTGTGGGCCCGCCGGGGAGACGCCCCGCAGCTGGGGGTGCGGGGTGGGCCGCAGCCCGCCGCGCCGCCCCCCGCTCCCCCGGGGCTCTGCCTCCCGCCGCAGCAGGAGGCGTGCGTGCGAGGTGGGGCTCCTCCTTCGCGGCGCCCCCGCCCGCCCTTGAGGCGGGTGGATCTGGGGAGGGTTTGGGGTTTCTCCCTGCTGCGGGGGGGCGCCCGGCCTGGAGGCGGTTACGGGAACGCCCGGCCGCCCCCCGGGACGGGCCGCGCGGCCGCGCGCTGACGTGGGGGTGGTTGCCATGGCAGTCACCGCAGCGGCCTCTCCCATTGGCGGTGCGGCGGGGAGGGTGGGCTGCC
>VZTV01064992.1:41741-67504 GCA_013400875.1 Anhinga rufa
CCCGGGCACGGCACTCCCTGCCACATCCCCCGGTGAGCGCCCTGCGCGGGGCACGGCACCCCCGCCACATCCCCCGGAGAGCGCCCTGCCCCGGGCACGGCACCCCCCGCCGCGTCCCCCGGTGAGCGCCCTGCCCCGGGCACGGCACTCCCTGCCACATCCCCCGGTGAGCGCCCTGCGCGGGGCACGGCACCCCCGCCACATCCCCCGGAGAGCGCCCTGCCCCGGGCACGGCACCCCCCGCCGCGTCCCCCGGTGAGCGCCCTGCCCCGGGCACGGCACTCCCTGCCACATCCCCCGGTGAGCGCCCTGCGCGGGGCACGGCACCCCCGCCACATCCCCCGGAGAGCGCCCTGCCCCGGGCACGGCACCCCCCGCCGCGTCCCCCGGTGAGCGCCCTGCCCCGGGCACGGCACTCCCTGCCACATCCCCCGGTGAGCGCCCTGCGCGGGGCACGGCACCCCCGCCACATCCCCCGGAGAGCGCCCTGCCCCGGGCACGGCACCCCCCGCCGCGTCCCCCGGTGAGCGCCCTGCCCCGGGCACGGCACTCCCTGCCACATCCCCCGGTGAGCGCCCTGCGCGGGGCACGGCACCCCCGCCACATCCCCCGGAGAGCGCCCTGCCCCGGGCACGGCACCCCCCGCCGCATCCCCCGGTGAGCGCCCTGCGCGGGGCACGGCACCCCCGCCACATCCCCTAGTGAGCGCCCTGCCCCGCGCCCCGCTGGGCCGGCCGCCCCAGGGTGGCCTTGCTGGGACCAGGCTCATGGGGCGGTGTCGGCGGGTCGAGGTCCTGCGGGCTGGTGTTGGCATCAACCCAACTGGTGCCAGTGGGTTTGAGGGCCCACGGGTGGGTATCATTCCACTGGCGCTGGCTGGGCCAAAGGCCCCTTGGTTGGTTGGCCTTGGTGGGTCAAGGCCTTGTGTGTTGGCACGGGCACCGCTGGCGTCAGCGGGCCAAGGACCCGCAGGTTGGTGCAGACCCCCCTGGCAGCCCAAGGGCCCGTGGGTTGGCGGGGAGCCTCTTGACACCAGTGCTGTTGCTATGGGCGTAGCCTGTCGGGGCCAGCGGGTCAATGCCCGGAGGGTGGCACTGACAGGTCCCACGCTGTCAGGCTCAACCCCACGGCCCTTGGGAACACGTTGCCGCCTGCGGCCAGCCGGGCGGTGAGCGGGAGGTTGGTGCCATGGCGGGAGCTGGCGGCTGCAGCTGGCTGACCCCCTTGCCGCACAGGGTGTGGTAGGGTTTTGAAGATGTATGTTGCAAGGAGGAGTGAAGCCCTTCGTTGGCTTGCCAAAGGGGTGGGACCATAGCAGGTCAGATGCTTCTAGATGTTTGTGGGGGGAAGAAGCCTGTCCTGGGTGCTACAGACTGAAGCAGAGGTTCCCCACGTTTGGGATGAGGGGTGTGGGACCCGGCCTCTCCTCCCTGCTCATTGGGTCCCTTCTGCGCTGCGGCAGGTACATCATGACAAGTGGCCGGACTATGGAGTCCACCAAGGAGTTCTTCCTGAAGCATCGCTATTTTGGCTTGAAGAAGGAAAATGTCATCTTCTTCCAGCAGGGCATGCTGCCCGCCCTGGGGTTTGATGGGAAAATCCTGCTGGAGGAGAAGGGCAAGATTGCTATGGCACCAGGTCAGTGGCTGGGAGCCGGCGGCAGGGGTGCGCGGGGCTGAGGCGCAGTGCTGCGGCCAAGCTTTTGGAGCTGGAGCCTGCACAGGGCAGTCCACGGCGTGACGTGACCCATGGGTGACACAGGCTGGGAGGTGTCCGTCTTGGCAGGGAGGACCAGGGTGGGGTATGGCCAGGCTAGTGACTCCACCCCAGCTCCGTGGGGAAGGAGGGTGAGCCGGGGTGGCTGACGGGACAGCGGGGTGCTGCTGTGGCCCCAACAGTTTGTTCCCCTGGCAGATGGCAACGGGGGCCTGTACCGGGCCCTGGGGGCACACGGCATCGTGGACGACATGGAGCGGAGGGGCATGCAGAGTGTCCACGTCTACTGCGTGGACAACATCCTGGTGAAAGTGGCTGACCCCAGGTTCATCGGGTTCTGCTTGGAGAAGGGAGCGGACTGCGGGGCCAAGGTATGGTTCTGGGGGCAGGCAGGCACCACTTCCCTGGAGCAGGGAGGGGTCTGTCCTGCTCCTTGCCTGGCTTCCCTGACTCCTCACCCTTCCTTCACCGGCTTGCTGCAGCCAGGGGGGATAGCTAAGCACTAGGAGCTCACTGGTGGAGTAGCATGTGCTGCCAGAGTCCTACCTGCCCCTCGGGTCTGGCATCCTGGGGGATGCGGGGCACCACTGACCCCTGCTTGGCACTGCTCCCCTCCTGCCATGCATGGGGACGTGGCACTGACAGGCCCAGGGCTCACACGTCCCCTAGTCCCTGGGGCCGAGGGCTGCTGGGGAGCCCCGTGGGGCTGCGCGGTTCCCACCTGGATGCTGGGCACCTGCTGTCCGGGTGGCTGCGGGGAGCGTGGGCAGCCGGGATCCCTGCCGCAGGCTGCCAGCTATCCCTGGCAGTGACGTCCTGGGCACCAGATCAGGACGTGGTGGGTGCAGCTGACGCTGAGCCCAGCCCTGTGTCTCACGGGTAGGACTAAACATGCATGAAGCTTTACCTAAAGGTTGGATTAACAGCCAAAGGGGCCGTGTGATTGTGTTTGCGTTGGGCTTGGCTCTGGCAAACAGGTGAGAGGGCTTGCTGGCCTTGAAGCTTTCAGAGAACGAGCCAGGAAAGGGAAAGCACTTCCTCCTCCTGGCCCGAGTGAGAGAAGGAGGAAATAAACAGTAGCACGCAGAAAGGACAAAGTCCTGTGTCCCTGCATGCTGCCCTGCTGTGGTGGCAGTGATGGGTAGGGATTTGCTGTGGGGGCCTGTGACAAGAGGGAGGTACGTGAGGTGCGAGGAAGAGGAGGGAGGTCAGGTGGAGGGAGATGGCTCTGCTGAGCCAGCAGCCACCTGCTTGTGCGCAGCAAGCTGGCTGTTCATGTGCGGGCTGGGTGCTAAAAAATATCCATGCCCTCTGCCAGCTGCACGTGGTCTTGGTGCCAGATCCTGCTTGCATCCTCTGGGTGTGCCTGACACCCTGTCACCCAGCCCTGCCATCTCACCCTCCTCCTGTCACCAGAAGCACTGGGGAGGGAAGGGCTCCAGCATCCCTATCCCTGCCTTAACCCTGCTGTCCTGTGCAGGAAAACACCTCCACGGGGGCTGTTAGATACAAGGGGGTGTATCTGAAGTGTGGCGCTTTGGGAGTCTTGCCCTGACGGCGCTCCTCTCGGGCAGGTGGTGGAGAAGACCAACCCCACGGAGCCGGTTGGCGTGGTGTGCCGAGTGGATGGTGTCTACCAGGTGGTGGAGTACAGCGAGATCTCTCTGGCCACTGCCCAGAAACGGGGCCCAGACGGGCGGCTGCTCTTCAACGCGGGCAATATCGCCAATCACTACTTCACCACCGCTTTCCTCAAAGATGTAGTCAAGTAAGGGCCTGCCGGGGAGCTGCTGGTGTGCCGGAGGAGGAGCACTGGTGCTGAGCGGAGCCGGCTGTCTGGCTGCCTGCGCCTTGCTTTCTGCTGGTTGAGCTCCAGCTGTTTGCATTTGTGCTGGGATGAGGCCCACAGGGTTTGGCCTCTGCCCCTGCACGCGTGGCCTGACCCCTGCCTCTCTGCACAATCCCTTCCTTGAGATAAGATTTCCCTCAGCCGTCGCTGGCTGCTGGTGCCGGAGCGCAGGCGTGCAGGGCCGTCCTCTCCTGGCTGCCGTGGGGATGAGCAGCCTGTGCCTTCGGGGCGGCTGGGGGTCAGGGCAGAGTGGCTGTCCTGCTGCAGCAGTGCCCGAGCCAGGGGGCTGGAGATATGCCTTGCTCGGGCAAGCGACAGCTCTTTCTTGGCCCATTGCAGCACTTATGAACCGCAGCTGCAGCACCACGTAGCCGAGAAGAAGATCCCACATGTGGACATTGCTACGGGGCAGTTGATCCAACCTGAGAAGCCCAATGGGATCAAGATGGAAAAGTTCGTCTTTGACATCTTCCAGTTTTCCAAGTAAGCGCTTTTCTCTCTGCGGGCAGCAGGCTGCTGGCTCTCCCTCGGACAGCTCTGAGAGCCTCTGGGGGAGTGCCAGGGTTGTGCCAACCGGTGATGCCCCAGGGTCAGGACAGGATGCCAGTCCCCATGCTGTTCAGCGGCAGTGGATGGTTATGCCCTGGGGCGTGAGCAGCAGGAGGGACAGGCGCTGTGTGCCTCTTGCTCAGCTGAGCCCTGCTCCTGGGCCAGAGGAGCACCTGCTGACCCTCCAGCCCAGGTCCTCCCCTCCCTCCTTCGTGGCTGTGAGGACAGCCCATGGGTGTGGGCTGCGGGGGTCTGTGGCCCCAGTTCAGCCACACTGGCAGGGGAGAAACCAAAGCGACAGGGAGCGGCCATGTTTCCCAAACCTGACCCTTCCGCGCCCTATTCCCCCCAGGAAGTTCGTGGTGTACGAGGTGCTGCGTGAGGATGAGTTTTCTCCCCTGAAGAACGCGGACAGTCAGAATGGCAAGGACAACCCCACCACAGCCCGACACGCCTTGATGTCCCTGCACCACTGCTGGGTTCTCAATGCTGGGGGGCACTTCGTGGACGAAAATGGCACGCGCATCCCTGCCATCCCTCGGTGAGTTGCTGCTCCCAGCGCTCCTGCGTGTTTTTTGGGCTGGGTATAAAGCACTGGGCAGTCCCCAGCCCTTCTCCATTTCAGCACTCCTGAAACCAGCGTTGCTGGAGCGACCAGCCGTGGGTCCCTTCTCCTGGGGGGTCTGTGGGGCAGAGCCGGGTGTGGGCCAGGCGGTGGCTGCAGGAGGGATGTTTGCTTGGTTGGCAGGAGCTTTCCGTCTTGATTCAACGCCTGTGAACCCAATCCTGCCAGTCTCCCTCGCACAGCCAGTGTTGCCTGTGCAGGGAGGAGGTGGCTCCCTAAAGTCCAAGCACACCAGCAGATCCACGCAGCAGCCAGGCTGGGGTCAGGGCATCTCACAGCCAAGAGGCCTCCCACCACCCCTGTTTGGAGAACAGCAAACGCCAGGCTTGTTGTGCTCTGTTTTTTCCCACCCTTGCTAACCCTTGTTTATTCCCACATAGTGTCACAAACGGAAGGTCAGAGGCCACTCCAGCAGATGTCAATGACAAGTAACTATACCGTGCAGCGTGCATGGTGGCGGGGCTGCGCTTAGGTACTAACAGGCTGTAGGCGACGCAGTGTGCCAGGCTGCGGTTGCTGCCATGGGTGCTGCCATGGGTGCGTGCTGGTGAGCAGGCGCCTGTAGTGACTAACGGGGCCGGGGGGCTCGGGGCCGCATGCTGGGCGCGGGGCATGTCTCACTGCAGGACCCCGTGGACGCCGCTTCTCTCGGTGGCAGGTGGTAGATGGCGTCTGCTCCTTCCTGGGCTCCTTTCCGCAGAGGCAGCCAGCGGGGATAACTGGAAGTGGCTTGTGCCACTGGTACAGATGCAGGGCAGCAGGCAGCCTGCCGCTGACCACGCACAGCCCCCAAAGGTCACCTGCAGGCGGGATGCTGTTGGAAAACACGCTGGCCTGTCCCTTCGATGCCACTCCCCTGTTCGTCATGCCATGGCGTAGCACAGCTTGGACTGATCCCGGCTGGTCCTGTAGCTGGAGACCGCTGCTGTCTCCCGGTGTCTGCAAGGCGTCCAGGCAGATTGAAATGGGATTAAAAATGTTAAGTAAATGTCAAGCAGGCTTTGATGTAGCATGTGCAAATCCCAGCGTAGGCGGCCAGCTGTGCTTTGTGTGACTTCAGCTCTTGAGTTTTGAAGATCCAGACTGTGACACCAGGGAAAGCCCCTGGCTCAGCGCTTGAAAGTTTACAGAAGTAAACGGGAAAGTTGACAGAAGTGTTAAAGCAACTTCTGTAATAGCAGCATGTCCTCCTGTAGGCACAGGGCACGTCTGCGGCTGGGACATGGACTGGTGAGTGTAAATGACTTGCAACAAGCTTGGTTTGTCTGCCTTTCCCCCCCTTCAGGAGAAGTTGTATCTTCTAGTACTTTCTGGTGGGATACATCTAGGGTCTCTGTTTTTAATTCAAGACTCCAAGTGCTTTCAGGCTTATAACTAGGCCATCATACTAGTTTTAGTGTAGGATAAAGGATGCACTTTATCGTACATTTATCTTTCATTGCCAGTTAATGGCAAATTTTTTTTTTTTAATTATTATCTTGAAATGAATCTGACTCTAAGGCAAGCACAAGCGCAAGGGCTGGGTTAGGATGGGTGAGTTTTGTTTACTCGCAGCTGGGACAGGAGGGGGCTGAGAGAGTGTGTGGCAGCAGGGACGAGCTTTGACCTGGGTGAAGGGAGCGTTGTCACAGATGATGTCCTGCGATGCCTGCCTGGCTGTGGTGGCAAGCGGGTGTGAAGGAGCACCCTGGGGTGCTGCTGTGGTTCCTCGTTGGCTCCATATGGCTGCCCCCCGCCCTGGCCAGCTGGATCCAGGGAGCATCCGGGGGGTCCTGCAAAGGCTGGTGGCAGCAGGAGTGGGGTCAGGGACCCCATACAAACCCCTGCCCAGCAGTGCTGCTGTGGCTGTTCTCAGGGCCAGGCTGTGGCGGGCAGCGCTGGCATGGGCCTGCTCTTGTCCTCACCAGCTCGGGTCTGCGTGCAGAACAGAGGAGCCGAGACAGTTGACCTAAGAGGCAAAGGCAGGAGGAGCAGGCAGTGCTGCAGGGAGTATTTCTGAGCGAGCAGACAGGCTTACCCTGTGTCCTCAGGTTGTGCTTTAAACAGGGAGTGTGTTTAAAATAAATAAAAAAAAAAAGACCTGTTGCAACCAGCCGAACAGGAAGGTGCTGTGAGTGCGTCTCTCATCACCCCAAGGATGCAGGAGGAGGAGGAGGAGGAAGGGGTGACTAGCTTGCATGCAGCTTCAGATGTAGCGGGGCCGTGGTCGAGGCCTGGGGGTGTAGGCGCTGCTGTAGTTGCACACACAGAAAGCCACATAGATCCTCATTAAAGCTGCATCTAAAGCTCTCTTCCCTTTCAGCCACTGCTGGTTTATAAACTTCAGCTCGCACCTCCGTGGAGAGCACGCAAGGCTTGACTAACCCAGGGCAGCTCTGCGCTGACGGGGTCTGTGTGGGCTGGCAGCCACTGGTGCCCTAGGCAGCCGCTGACCCCCATGCTGGTGTCTGCGAGACCTCCGGGCCCCACCTGCGTCGCCTGACGGGATGTGGCTAACCCTCCTGACTTTTTATTTTTCTCTGCAGCTTAAAGGATGCAAATGACCTGCCAATCCAGTGTGAAATTTCTCCCCTCGTCTCCTACGGAGGAGAAGTGAGTACTGGCTCTCCAGAGCTCAGGCACCCTTGCAGATTAACTGGGCGGGTGGGGAGGCTGGCGGGACATGCATGTGAGGGGGTGAGTTATGAAAGCGTAACTTGAATTCACTGTGGAGGCAGTGTCCCCCAAGCTAGCACAGGAGGGGACCAGAGCCACCCGTGAGCAGCTCAGCAGGTCAACAGAGCAGATGATGCATGGTACACTCCTAACGAGCTGCTTCATCCTCCATTAGGGTCTGGAAAAGTATGTGAAGGACCAAGAGTTTCGTGCACCTTTGATTATCGACGAGGATGGGATCCACGAGCTGGTGAAGAACGGGATGTAGTGGCAGCACGGTGCGCGAGCTGGGCTGCCCATCCTGCCTGGTGGGCTGAGAATTCGGACACATGAAGGTTTATAGCTGTAACTGGTAGGGGCTGATCCTGCTCGCTCTGGCCCTGTGCAGAGGAGGATGTAACCCACTCAGTTCTTGGCATGTTGTATGCTTCTATTTATATTTTAATTTAAAAACCAAACGCTTTATGGATTCCCCTGCCACAAAGCACAGCTATGGCACTGCTCTTTGCACTCCAGGCTGTGGGCATTTATTTTTAAACATGTATATAGTAATAGTCGTTGTACATGCAGAGGATTTTTACGGTACGGGGCTGGGGTTTATCTGGAATTTTTATTTTTCTTGAATCTACATGACTATTTTTTTTAATAGGTTCCTTGTCATTGCCCATGTCCTCCCTTTCGGTCATCTTTTGTACATTGCACAACTGGAAACACCCGATTAAACTTTGAGTCCCTCCTGTCTGTCATCTGGTGTTATTTTAGTGATGGTGGCTTTCTGCAGAGGCTCTACTCACAGAGCTCTGCTGTGTCACACAGAGTGCCCCGCTCTGCCCGGCTCAGCAGCAGCTGCTGCCTAGGGGTCGCAGGCAGGTCCTCTGGCCCGCAGTGCTCGTTTGCAGCGTTTCTGGAGGAAGCGGAGGGCTGTGCTTTCCTCTTGAATTTCTGCAAGTGGCGGCAAGCCTTGAGCAGGTAGGAACGGGTGAGTATGCAACGTTGCCAGAGTGCTCAGGGTGAAAACAGCCTGGCGTGGTGCCCTCCAGCAGCATTGTGTGTCCTCTGCTTTTCCAGGGAGCTCTTTGGCTCCTGCCAGAGCCCACTGCCCTAAAGTGTGGTGTCCTCATGCCCTTGGGCAGAGCAGCTCTGCTGCCTCCTTTCCTTTTTGGGAGGGGAGATGGTGCTTGGCTGGCTCCTCTGCTGCTCCCAAGTCCTGCTGCAGCTCCTGGGGTGGGGTGGCACAGCCGCCCACTGCCCCGTGGCAGCCTGGGGAGGGATTTTCCCTTGCAGAGCTGGGAATGGGGCCCAAACTCTTCCCCCCAGGGCAAGTCACCAAGTCCCCCGAGTGCCGAGGTGGCCGTTGGGCACCCTGGGCTCAGCTGAGCTCTCGGCTCCCCAGGCAGTGTGCCTGGGAAGCCGGGGCCATGTGGGGGGCCCCGGCTGGTGCTGTGGCTGCCGGTGGCTCGCCACGGGCCAGCTGAGCTGCGTGTGGCCGATGCAGGCTGGCGGCCCTGGGCCCCGGGGGAGACAGCCTGGGATGGGGGCCAGAGTGGATGCGAGGAGCCAGTGCGGAGTGCTGCGGGTGGTCTGCACCGCCGCCTGCCCACCGGCTCTGCCGGGCCCTGGGAGCAGCCGCCACAGGAAAGTGATATCTCTGCTCCCCAGGGAGCAGGCAAACACCCCCAAAGTGCCTCCTCCTTGGCGTGGGGCAGGCAGCAGCTGGAGTGCAGCACGGCTCACCTCGGCGGGGGGATGCACATGGCCCCAGGACCCGCACCAAGCAGGAGTGAGGGCCTTGCATGGTGAGCCTGGGGGATCGCTGCTCCGGCTGGCTCTGCTGGCGCTGGGAGGGGTGGAGGGGAGGTGTTTGCTTTGGCTTTTTGGCTCTGTTTGCACACCAACACCTTTGTGTTAGGTCCTGGGATAGAGCAACTCGGCGCTGGCCGCCGCCAAGTTATTTGAGCACCAATTCCAGGTAGCAGGAGGCAAGCGGGGCGGAGCGGAGCCGGCTGGCGCTTGTGCTGGCGTGCACGTAGGGCAGCCTGTGCGTGGGCAAGCGAGGGCATCCCCCTGCCTGCTGATCTGGGGCTGCACGCCAGGGCATGGTGCGGAGCCCTGCAGCAGGCACTGCACTAACCTGCTCCCTGCCTGCCCCGCCTGCCAGCCCAGGGGTAGCCGTGCTGCTCTGCCTTGCCTGCATTGCTCTGGGGTGCACCTCTCGCTGCACCCGTGGCTGGGCTGGCACCGTGGCCCCTCTCTGGTGGCAGCGGCGAGGGTCGCTGGTGTCCCGCTGTGGGCAGTGGATGGCTTTCCCCACCTGTGGCTCGGTTTGTTTGTCTGGAGAGCAGGCAGGCTGGGAGTCTGGCGAGGAGCTTGGTTTAGGAGCAAGGCTGGAGCCCTCGGGCTGTGGGGTTCCCTGTGGGACAGGAGCGCTTTTTGGGAGCCGCTGGCCTGCTGCCAGGGGTGCTGCTTCCCTCCCACAGCAGTGTGGGTGCCAGCATAAAATACAGCCAAAACACTCGTCTGAAAAAAAAAAAAAAAAGCTTTTAAAAAAATTTTTTTAATTGCACTTCTAGCTATTGCACAAAAATTAATGTGAGCCGATTGTTATTATTTTCTCCCCGCCGTGTTGCGTAGTCGGTGGCCGCGGTGCCAAGCTAGTGCCTGGAAATGATGTAAAACCACGGGCTCAGCGTGCAGCCTGGGGAGCCAGAGCGCTTCTTCCATGCCACGTGCCGGGGCAGGTCGGCTCTCCGGCCGGTGTCCTGGCCGCATGTGCCTGCGCAGGACTCCGGCACCCTTCCCACCAGGGGCCCGGAGCGGGGCAGCCCATGCGGGACCCTCCGGGCTAGCGATGGGGCCTTGTGGAGTGCCGCCATCACCTGCATTTTGGGGGTGTCCTGCCTGGCCCCTGCACCCCACAGCACAAGAAGAGGGTCCTGGACACACACGCCATCCCGCAGCCACGGGGGCGAGCACCGGAAAGCAAAACCTGCCTATTGCTTTAAGTTCCCTCACCAGCCATGGGAGGTTTTTTATTTTTTTCTCTCGCGCTATGAATGGGTTTTGCTGTAAATTATAGCTCTGCACACATTCCCTCGGGCCGAGGAAAATAACCTCTGCCGAAAAGCCAGCCTGGATTGGTGACTGGCTCCCCCTCTCCGCTTCCTAATTGAAACCAAATGTGCAAGATGTAGGATTGTGGGATTTCTGGCTGGCTCCCAGGAATCCGCAGAATGCGAACGAGCTCCCAGAGGCATCTTGCATCAGCCCAGGGAAGTTCGCTCCTCGCTTGGCTCCCTGTCCCGGGTGAGGGGCGAGGAGCCCGCCCGCCTGCTGCTGCCTCCCCTCTCTGGTGAGTTGCTCTTGAGCGCGTGGGGAGGCATTCGCCCCTCTGGCTTTGGGATTTTGGGGGGATGTGGGGTTACCTATGCTCTACGGCGGAGCCCGGGCAGAGGGGTTGGGGTGCAGGTCTACCCGGGAAGGGGATGGGGCAGCAACAGAGCAGCGTCCCCACCCAGGGAGGTGACATTTAGCCCCTTCTCTCCATTTTTTCCCCCACTGCCAGCGATTCCCCCCCGCCGTGCCTTGTGCCAGGCTAGCGCTTCCTGGTGTCCCTTCTCGGCTCCCGCCTGCTGTGTCTGTTGGCAGAGCCGGCAGCCGTGCTGGCCAGCCAGAGAGGCCCCGCTGTCCCCAGCGTCCCCCAGCCAGGCACCAGGTCACGCTCGGGAGGGGACACAGGGCCACTGCTCTGGTGCTCCCGAGCATCCTGCCCCCCATCCCGGTGCTGGGGACCTGCCTGTGCCTTCCCAGCCCTGCACCGTGGCAGAGCGATGCTGTGCACTGTGGCACAGCCTCACGGAGGAGGAGGAGGAGGAGGAGGGCTGCAAGTTTTTGGCTGGTAGGGGTGCTTGCTGGGTGCAGCACCCACAGGACCATGTGCCCAGGCCCCACCGCCATAGGCTGTGCCGCTAGCAGGTCTCTCTGGGGCAGCTGGCAGCCACGGGGACGTGCCAGCCGCAACTTGCAGCCCGTACAGCTGCGATGCCCCTGGCTGAGCTGGCCAGCCCGCGGCTTGGGAGGTGCTTGCTGCTGCAGAAAATGGGGCTGCATCCAGCCCAGCGAAGGTCTAAAATGGCATTTTTGGAGACAAGGGGGACTACGCGTCCCGACATGCTGCACTGCGCTCCCGCCGAGGCTGCGCCGGTGGCATGGCATGCTGGGGGCTGTAGTGCCAACTGGGTGGGGGTCCCAGACCCCCTTACCAAAACACCGCATGCTTTGGGACATGGTCCAGGGTCACAGGGAGCCTCTTGCTGCTCGGGAACGTTCCCGCTGGTGTGGCCTCAGTGTGTCCCACCTGCCTACCACCCCAGCAGAAGGGGAGCCCCTGGCCCCATGCGAGGACAGGGGCTCTGCAATGGGAGCCCTGGCAGCCCTGGGACACCCACATCCAGGGGGTGTGGGCTGCTGATGTCCAGTACCCTCCCCATGGACGATGCTCCTCTGGTGCTGGCAAGGATGGCGGTGCCCACCTGGGAAGCGAGCTGGGACTTCACCACCAGCCGGTGCGGGCTGGGAGTGAGAGGGACCATGGCTCACATGGGATTTGTCTCTAAACAAATGTGGATTTAATTTTTTTCTCCACTAATTTTCCCTGGTGATTTCAATAGAATAAAAGGGGAGGAAATAAAAAGGGGAAAAAATAGCAGTGGCCGAGGGAAGCTCCCAAGCCCAGGAGACGCCAGGGAGGAGCTCCAAAGACTTTCTGCACTAAAAATTTCCAGTGATTGAAAATTTTCAGCAAACATTTTCAGACGAATGTTGCAAAGGCATCCCTTTTGCAGGGCTGGTGGAACAAAAATGATTTCCAGCTGGGTTGCCAATGCTACTTGGCCGGTTTGACCGCGCGTCCCTTAGCCCCCAGCCTCAGCGCCTGAGTCACCGTCTCCCCGCTGCCCCCAGCCCCGCTCCCCCTAGGAGCGATGAGCACTTCACAACGGCTGCGTGGGGATAATTTCCCTATATTAGACTAAATGTAAATGCATTCCCTGTGGGAGATTATGGCATCTGGTATCCTGGTGCTTAAAGAGTTTACTCAGCCTGAAAGAATAGTGGGAAAAAATATCCCTGGATGTTTTTTGGAATGCAGAAGGAAATTGAGATTTTAATGTTAGGGGAACTGGCCATCATCAAACACAGGAGCCTCACGCATGCCTCTCAGCAATGCAGCTGAAATTCCCAGTTGAAACTGAGTTAGTTGCAACTAACTAAACTTTCCCAGCTGGGAATAGGAAAAAAAAAAGCAACCACATACGTGCTTTTCCAAAAAATAATTAGAAAAAAAGGGAAAAAAATCACCCTAAGTCCAGGTGTTTATTTGTACCTCCTGCAGAGCTCGTGGTGTTTAGCAGAGACCCCCGGGGCATCCAGCAGTGCACTGTTGGGTGCAGAGAGCCTCTAGCAGGGTGTGGGTGGCAGCCCCCAGGACTTTGCACTCGCCTTGGGTGCTGGTATGGTCACAGCAAGCCCGCCTCGCTCCTGCTGTGCCAAGCCCCGGTTTTGCCAGCAAGCAGGGCCGTACCCAGCACCTCCCAGCCGGGCTCCGCAGGATGGGAACCTCTGCCATGCGGCAGCTGGTTCAGGGTGGGTTTGGGCTCTCTCTTGGCAGTGGGGACAAGGCTGCGGGTCCCTGTGTGGGGTGGGTGCAGAGACACAACCAGGCACCCACCTGCAGGGTCACTGGTGTTGGGCCAGCTCGGGGATCTGCCAGTCCAGCCCAGCCATCCCTGGTACGGCGGGGCTCAGCTGGGATTTACCCCAGCACTCGGGTACAGCCAGGTCCATTTGGAGCTATGGTCCCTTTAACCCCCAGGCTAGTAAGTTGTCCCTGCAAAGATTAATGAGCACGTAAATGAGATGATAATAGACTTTTTTAATTAAAAGAAGACTGATCTGCATCCAGTGCTTGTGTGAAGGGCTGTCCCAGGTGGACAAATGTCCCCTTGGCAAATAAGGGGAAGGGGAACTGGGGTGGTAGGGGTGGCTGGTGACATTTAGGGGATGCTGGGTTTCGCCACCCAGCGCTGGAGTCTCGGGTTCATCCCCTGGCCTGGTGCCATGCCCCATGGCACTTCCCCAGGGGTGAGCGGGTGCAGCAGGAGCTGCTTGGGCTCTGGGGGCTCCTGGCAGCCAAGGACTAGCAGGGTGATGGCTGCTGCCCTGTGAAGCGGCTGTAGCAGCAGCACTGGCTCAGACGGTGGGCATGCTGCGGGGTTGGGGCTGGGGGGGATCCCCTCGTGCCATGGGCTGCACCCTGCTCCAAGGAGCCTTGCCAGGACCCCCAGGTCCCCCCCCGCCCCATCCCATCCTCCCCAGGAGGCAGCGGGTGTAAGCTGGCTCCCATGCCCTCTGTCACACATTTCTGTGTCACCCATGCCCCCGAGATCCACTCTGCCATGGAGAACTGTCATAATAAATATGCTGTAAATCTCGGGCGATTATCTGCTATTATCTCTTCCGAGCCAGAAGGCAGGGAAACTGCGTGTTGCAACGTGCTATTATTTTGTTATATGACAGGGTTGTGCAACGTCTTGCTTTCAAAGCCATCCAAGGGCGGGTGGTCCAGCCGGAGCCTTTCTGCCCGACGGTGGGGCTCGACGGCGCCGGGCTCCAGCAGAGCCCCTGGGGTGTTTGCGTGGGTCCCGTGGCTGGCTCCAGGGATGTAGGAGGGCGGTGTTACCTGCCTGTGCCAGGGCTGCATGGGCACGGTGCCATGATGCTGTGGCTCCCGGGGGGTGGTGGCAGAGGGGGTGGGACACCGGGACCCCTTGGACCGCAATCACAGGTGTGAGGCTTGGGGCTCTGCTCCTCCTCCAAGGCTGAGGTGGGGACACAGGGTCCTGCACAGGGGAAGCCCTCCTGGCCTCGGCTGGCCTCCCCAAGCAGAACTGGTATTCCCGTACATCTCAGCTGCCTGGGCCTGACGAGTCCCGGCTCTGTCTCTGCAGGACTGCCGACATGCCGGTCCCCCCCAGACCAGCCCTGCTGCTCCTTCTGCTGCTGCTGCTGCTGCACATCCCGCAGGGTGCGAGAGCCCAGGTCAACCCGGGTAAGTGAGACGGGGACCCGGAGGCTGGAAGAGCAGTGAGGTGTTTTTCCCTGGGCTGTTTTCCTGCCAGGGCATCTGAGCTTGGGCTCACATCATCTCCACCATCTCCAGGACTTTCCCAGCTCTGGGAGCAGTGCGTGATGGCCCCTCAGCCCCTGCCTGCCTGGGACACTCTGCTGTTCTGCACAAGGCTCAGCCACTGCTGGTGACCCAGAAATCATCCTCCATGTGCCCTGGGCACCTGCCCTGGCACTGGCAGGCTGGCAGGGCGTTGGGCTACAGGCAAAGTGCTGCAGCTGGAGCCCTGGGCTCTGCGTGGGGCCCTTCTCCATCGGGGGCTCATCGAGCCCCTTCAGTTTTGAGGCTGCAGCGTGCAGAAGGGAAGGCACAGGGTATTGTTTGCTGTTGCTGGGACGTGCTTTCTTTGGTGGTTTTGCAGCAAACCAAGGTTGGCTTTAGTAAAGTGGCTTGGCTAGGTGCCTGGCTTCTGCTCAGAAACCACAACACTGTGCCGGACATCAGTGAGAGAAGTGTGTTTAAATGGTTGTTTCTGCAGGGCTCAGCCCCCTTCCTGTGCTGCAGGGATGGACACAGAGCCCGGGCTCCTTCAGCGCATTAGTGTTTCCTTGGGGCATCCCTGTAACAAGACCCTTCAAAAGCTTCTTGAATTCATGGGAAGAGTTTTCTGGGTCTCAGGGAAGCAATCCTGTTTCTTCTGCAGCCATACAGGCGCGGCAGCTTCAGCTTTGCCAAGCCAGGATGGTTATTACCTAGGGCAAAGAAGCTGGGCTGGCTCCATGTTCAGCAAGAATTAAATGGGAGTTCAGTGGGAGCCGCACTCTGCAGAGCATCACAAGTGGGAGAGCTGGAGACAAGAAGAGATGCTCCCCACTGTGCCAATGCTTATGCTGCAGATGTGCCCATCCCTCTGTCGGATGCAGGAGATGGTCCCTGTGGCGCAGGGACCCGGGGATGGGAGCCAGCTGCCATGTGGCACCCCACGCTGGGACACGGGCTGCTTGCCTGGTGCAGCACCGGGCGAGCCGGAGGCTGCGGGGGCAGGAGGCAGCCCCAGCACTGCATCCTCGCCTGGGCCCTGCTGCCTCGGTGCGGGTGTTTGCTCGGGGCGGCATGCGGAGGGAGCGCTGTGGGCTGGAGCCGGCGGCCAGACAGTAAACACGGCCAAACAAGCCGGCCTTTCAGCAGCTCTCTTGGCAGCTGGGCGTGAAAAAATAACTCCTGGGAAGCGGTGTGGATGCGGTGCTGGGGCAGCCGGCTGCTGCTCGGGGACGCAGCCTGCCTGCCACCCCGGGTACTTTTCCACTCGCAGCCGGGGCGGGAGCAGGGCTGGTGATGGGAGCCACGGGACCAGCGGGGAGGGCGAGCACCCGCCTTTGTCACTTGTTCCCCCAGGTAGGTGGGGGGAGCAGCAGGGTGGCACAGCCAAGAACAGGGTGCTGTGGATGGGTATTTTGGGCGAGCGGCCTCTGCTGGGTGCCCCCAGCATGAGTAGTGTAGGGACAGCAGTGCCAGCCCACGGGCTCTCCCTCTGCCGCAGCTGAAATGCTTGCCAGCAAGGCTGAAGGGATCTCCGTTGACAGGGACCGGCTGCATCCAGCAGCCCTTGGAGCTCTGGCTCTCCTTGCTCTCAGCTTCACTTCAAGCTGGGCTGGCATCTGTCTCTGGCCAGTGGCTCAATTTGCCCAGGCAGGTGTCTGCCTGTGCAGGACCATCCCATTGTGCTTCATCCCCGCTCTGTAAACCAGAGGGGTGGAGAGTGCTGCACCTGAGCTGCCTGGGCTGCTGTGCCTGCGGCGCTGTGGGTATGCCCCAGCCCCGGCAGTGCCATGCCGTATTTTGGCACGTGTCTCAGCCAGGGAGGCAAGGAGGGATGCCTGCTCAGCACCCCACCGGTCTCGTTGCAGCGGTGTGCCGGTACCCCTTGGGAATGTCGGGCGGGCACATCCCTGACGAAGACATCTCGGCCTCCAGCCAGTGGTCTGAGTCCACAGCCGCCAAGTACGGACGGTGAGTGCAGGGAGCCTCCTGTGACAGCCACGGCAGGGTCTGGGCTGCCACGGAGGGGCAGAAGCGGGCACAGGGCTGGCTTCGGCCACCTGCAAATGCCTCCTCCGCTCTGGGTTTGCAGGCTGGACTCGGAGGACGGCGATGGTGCCTGGTGCCCTGAGAGCCCGGTGGAGCCCGATGACCTGAAGGAGTTCCTGCAGATCGACCTGCGCGCCCTGCACTTCATCACGCTGGTGGGCACCCAGGGGCGCCACGCCGGGGGCCACGGCAACGAGTTTGCCCCCATGTATAAGATCAACTACAGCCGGGACGGCACCCGCTGGATCTCCTGGAGGAACCGGCACAGGAAGCAGGTGAGGAGGTGGTCGGGGGCTGCACTGGGAGGCGGGTGGGGGGCTGCGCCTGCCTGTCCCCACCATGCTTCTCTCTTCTCCCCAGGTGCTGGATGGAAACACCAACCCCTACGACATCGTCCTGAAGGACCTGGAGCCGCCTCTCATCGCCCGCTTTGTCCGCTTCATCCCCGTCACCGACCACTCCATGAACGTCTGCCTGCGCGTGGAGCTGTACGGCTGTGTCTGGCTGGGTGGGTGGCATAGTCCTGCGCCCTTCCCTGTGTCCCCAGAGCCCGGCTGTGGGGCTGTCTGTCTGCTCGGGGCTGTTTGTCCCACCGGGGGCCAGCAGCACCCTGGGGCTGGCAGGGCTCACTGGCAGCGGGGTGTCCAGCACGGGCAGCTGCTCACCCTCCGCTCCCCACAGACGGGCTGGTGTCCTACAACGCGCCGGCTGGGCAGCAGCTTGTCCTTCCTGGGGGCACTGTCATCTACCTGAACGACTCGGTGTACGACGGGGCGTTTGGGTACAGGTGAGGACCTGGGGAGCTTCCACATGCGGTGGGCGCCGCACTGGGCAGGAGGGGATGGGGGTGTTTCTTCCCTGCGTTTGCAGGTTGGCAAGCTGATCCTCAGCAGAGCAAATACTTGGGGTCTCCCCAAAGTGGGGGACATGGCCATCTCTGGGAGGCTGCACATGGTGACGGGGACAGCGTGTTGGGGGCAGCACCCCCAGTCCTTCTTTTGGATTCACACTAACTGTACTGCACAGCCAGCATCCTGCAGCCTTTTCCAGAGAGAATCTCAGGAAGCACAAAAAAAATACCCTCCCAAATTTCCCAGGGGCTGCAAGAAGCTGCTGGAGCGGCGGTGGGGGTGCCAGGTGCTAGCAGGTTTGTGGGGTTGGCTAGAGTCACGTTCCCTTTCCCCCCCTCGCACCCTCCAGCATGACGGAGGGCCTGGGCCAGCTGACAGATGGGGTGTCGGGGCTGGACGACTTCACGCAGACCCACGAGTACCACGTCTGGCCGGGCTACGACTACGTGGGCTGGCACAACGAGAGCACCACCGGAGGCTATGTGGAGATCACCTTTGAGTTCGACCGCATCAGGAACTTCACCGCCATGAAGGTCCGCGCGCCCCCCGCCCTGTCCCTCGTCCCCGTCCCCCACCATGGCCGCGCTGACAGGCTGCCCCACAGGTCCACTGCAACAACATGTTCGCCAAAGGGGTGAAGATCTTCAAGGAGGTGCAGTGCTACTTCCGTGCCGACGCCAGCGAGTGGGAGCCCAGTGCTGTCTCCTCAGTGCTGGTGCTGGATGATGTGAACCCCAGCGCCCGCTTCGTCACCGTGCCCCTGCTCCACCGCATGGCCAGCGCCATCAAGTGCCAGTACTACTTTGCCGATACCTGGATGATGTTCAGCGAGATCACCTTCCAGTCGGGTACCCATCACCACGGGCCTCGCGGTGACCAGACCCTACTTAGGGGAGGGGTTGAGGAGGGAGTGCGGCTGTGGGGCACCCATGCCCCCCACCCTGATGCTCTCCTCTTCTTCCTTGCCAGATGCAGCCATGTACAACAACTCGGTGGCCCCCCCGGAGATGCCCATGGTCCCCACCACTTATGGTAAGGCATCGAAAAACGCATTGCCCTGATCTGGGCAGGGGCTGGGGTCACCTCCCTGTAGGATGATGCTCTGAGGGGCTCTGTGGAGGAAAGGGGCATGGGGTCTCCCCTTGCCCTGGTGTGACCAGTTCTTGGTCTCCCCTCCTCTTGCCAGACCCCACGCTCAAGGTAGATGACAGCAACACACGCATCCTAATCGGGTGCCTGGTGGCGATCATCTTCATCCTGGTGGCCATCATCGTCATCATACTGTGGCGGCAGTTCTGGCAGAAGATGCTGGAGAAGGTGGGCAAGGGTGGGGGGGCTGGCAAGGTGCCCCAGGGCAGCGGACTCATCCCAGGCAGGTTCTCCTGGGAGCTCAGCATGGGGAAAGCAGGGTCTCTGCAGGGGCTGATGCTCCCTTCCCCTCCTCGGGAAGGTTGTGATTTGCACCCAACTCCCAAGCGAAGGGATTTAGCTGAGCAGGGTGGTGACTCTGGGACCTGCCTGCTTGTCCATCCCTCTGTCCTGAATCTGGGCTGGGGAAGAGGAGCCCAAGGGGGTCTCACTGCGGTCCCTGGCTAACCGAGGGCAGTCGCAGAGGTGATGGAGCCAAACTCTTCTCCATAGGGGCAGACAGTAGAAGCAGGGGACATGAGGACAAATGTCTTCCCCTAGGCAGGTGCTGCAGCCCTGGGACAGGGCACCACAGAGGGGGCTCAGGGCTGGGCACGGCCACAGTGCCATGCAGCACAGGACACCCCGTCCCACCGGTGCTGTGAAGACGCCCTGTCCTAGCTCTCTTCTGCCTTGGCCCCCTCTCGCAGGCATCGCGGAGGATGCTAGATGACGAAATGACAGTCAGCCTCTCCCTGCCCAGCGAATCCAGCATGTTCAACCACAACCGCTCCTCCTCCTCCAGCGAGCAGGAGTCCAGCTCCACCTACGACCGCATATTCCCCCTGGGACCCGACTACCAGGAGCCCTCCCGCCTGATCCGCAAGCTGCCCGAGTTCACCTCAGGGGAGGAGGACACGGGTGAGAGCTGGGACACCCTGCATGCTGAGAGCGAGCCACCCTGCACCAAGCCCAGTGCAGCCCCAGCCCCAGCTTTTGGCCAGGCTCCAAACATTTTGGCACAGAGGGGTGGGGGGGATGTTGCACAAGCTCCTGCGCATCCTGCTCGAAGGTTACACAAAGCCTGTGACCAAGAGCAATCTCTGGTGCTCACACCAGGCTGAGCTGTGTCCCCACCACTGTCCTTGGGATGTTCTAGCATCCCTTTCTGGGTGATCCAGAGGTCAGGCACTGATCCCTGCTCATCTGGCGCTTGGGGCTGGGACGGTGCGTTTATCGGTGATGGGGAAGGAGCACAGCAGCCTGCGGTGTCTGCAGGAGCCCAGCTGTGCCGAGGCAGCCCGGGGGCTCTGGGGAGGACAGGGATGGAGAAGCTGATGACTGGAGCACGAGCGGGCACCGGGGAGCGGAGGGTGGAGGGCAGGACACCCACGGCAGGGCTGGCCCCACTGTCTCCCCAGCAGGCTGCAGTGGCTCTGTGAAGCCATCCCAGGCCAGCGTCCCTGAGGGCGTCCCCCACTACGCCGAGGCTGACATCGTGAACCTGCAGGGTGTGACGGGCGGCAACACCTACTCGGTGCCGGCCCTCACCATGGACCTGCTCTCAGGCAAGGATGTGGCCGTCGAGGAGTTCCCCAGGAAGCTGCTGACCTTCAAGGAGAAGCTGGGGGAAGGCCAATTTGGGGAGGTGAGTGGGAGCTGGAGCAGGGCTTGGGCAAAGCTCTTCCTGGTTTGCAGGGGCTGGGGGAGGCCATCGGTCAGCAGAGGTAAGGGCTGCCCATTGCCCCCGTCCAGGTTCACCTCTGCGAAGTGGAGGGGATGGAAAAGTTCATGGGCAAAGACTTTGCCCTGGAGGGCTTGGATGCCAGCTCCAACCGCCCCGTGCTGGTGGCTGTGAAGATGCTGCGAGCGGATGCCAACAAGAATGCCAGGTATGGGGCCAGGGGGTGCACGTGCCCTGGCATTGCTTTCCCCACACAGAGCCCCCCCAGGAGAGCCAGGATACTTGGAAAGCATCCCCTGCCTCCGGTGGCCAGTCGCTCATGCAGCTGTGAGGACCACGTGTCTGAACTGTCTGGAGATGCTGGGCTGCTGTGATTCAGGACTCTTGGTCCTTGCTGGTCCTAATCAGCTCCCCAGCATCCATCTACCAGCCGAGTCCATCCCACAGCTGTGCACAGATCAGCCCCGAGCTCTCCTTCATGGTCCCCAGTCCCAGGGGAGGGGTCCCTGTGAGGCTCAGGCGGGCGGGTGGCATGCTCAGCCAGTCTGTGTGCACCTCCGTGCCCCTCTGGGTCTGTCTATCCGATCTGTGTGGTTTCTGTTCCGGAAAGGAATGATTTTCTGAAGGAAATCAAGATCATGTCACGGCTGAAGGACCCCAACATCATCCGGCTGCTGGCAGTGTGCATCACAGATGACCCGCTGTGCATGATCACAGAGTACATGGAGAATGGAGACCTCAACCAGTTCCTGTCCCGCCAGCAGGCAGGCAGCCCCCCCGCCGGCCATGCATCCACTGTCAGGTAGCACTGCCCGAGACGGGCAGGGGTGGGCAGGTCTACCTGCTCTAAGCACCCTGCCTGGCTGTGGGGCACCCTGCTCGGGGCCGTGTACCCTCTGGCTGCCGACCTGCCTGGCGCCTCAGTCCTCCCTTGTCCCCACCCAACAGCTACAGCGACCTGCGGTTCATGGCCACCCAGATCGCCTCCGGCATGAAGTACCTCTCCTCCCTCAACTTCGTGCACCGAGACCTGGCCACACGCAACTGCCTGGTGGGAAAGCAGTACACCATCAAGATAGCTGACTTTGGCATGAGCAGGAACCTCTACAGCGGGGACTACTACCGCATCCAAGGGCGGGCGGTGCTCCCCATCCGCTGGATGTCCTGGGAGAGCATCCTGCTGGTACGTGGAGGCTGGGGTCCTCTGATGGACACTGCTCTGATGGACACTGTCATGGGCCTGGGGCTGTTCACAGCCTCTTTTCCTCGGGCTGGGGGGTGCAGAAGGGATGGGGAAATCCCTCCTCCCTGGACCCCAGCTTTGGGGTAAAGCATGCAGAAAGCAGGAGTGGTAGCAGCTTTTTGAGGCGGGATGAGGGGACTACAGTGATCTTTGGTGTCCCAGTGCCCAGCCTTTGAGCAGGATGCTTGACATTTTCACCCGGCCATGGTCAGACCTGGAAGAGGGAGCAGGGTTACCTTTTATCTTTGCAGGGAGCTCGGTCCTCACCAAGCCCCAGCTCTCAGAACAGTTGTTGCAAGCCAGACCTGGAGCTCGCCAGACTCTGGCCCCAGGCAGAGAGCAGGTCTGTGGGACCAAGCCCCCCTCTAGGCCCAGATATGGAAGCTGAAGCATCCAGAAAGAGGTTTTGAACCCTGGGCACATAGGGCTTATGGAGCAGGATGGGGTAATGCCCGTGCCCAATCCCTCTGTGCTCCCTCTGGTCAGGGCAAGTTCACGACGGCCAGTGATGTGTGGGCATTTGGTGTGACGCTGTGGGAGACCTTCACGCTCTGCCGGGAGCAGCCCTACTCCCAGCTGTCTGACGAGCAGGTCATCGAAAACACCGGCGAGTTTTTCCGGGACCAGGGCCGGCAGGTAGAGAGGGGATGGGATGGGATGGGATGGGATGGGATGGGATGGGATGGGATAGGATGGGACAGGACAGGCAGCAGTGTGCCTGGGACACTGGGGCACCTGGGAAAAGGAGTTAGGGTGACCAGATAGGGATCTTGGCTATGAGGGAGTTATGGAGCAGGAACTCCTCTGGGAAGGAGTCCTGGTGAAGGGCCTGGCACGGCAAACCCTGTACTTTACACAGCCCAAGGCATCATTTGTCCGCTGACCCCACTTGGGGTTTAGTCAGGCTGGGAGACATGAGCAGGTGTCCCCAGTCCCACCACCATGCCATCGGGGGGTCCCCTTGCCCCTGGACACACAGCAGCACAGTCCCTCACCCCCATGCATGGAGAAATGGGGCTCCCCAGGAGCAGTTTACTTTTTGGTTTCTGTGGCAGTAACTCTCTCCCTTTGTCATCTTTGCCTTTTGTTTTGAAGACCTACCTTCCCCAGCCTGCACTTTGCCCTGACTCAGTCTATAAGCTAATGCTCAGCTGCTGGAGACGGGACACTAAAGACCGTCCCTCCTTCCAGGACATCCATCGCCTTCTCCAGGAGTCAGCCAGTGAAGAATGACTCTTTGCTCCCCCCCAGCCGGTCCCTGTCCCTCCCTATCCCCAGAGGAGCCCCATACGCAAACCGAAGCCACTTCACTCGGACTTAGAAATAAAACCCGGGCAGCTGGTCTTCTTCTCATTGTACAGTGAAGCCTCAGAGGAAAACCCCAAGGGCAGCAAGGAGAGCCACAGCGTGGGACGACTTGAACCTCCCGCTTGCTTGCTGACCCAAGCCCGGGAGCGACGCAGGCTGAGATGAGGGTTATTTATTGATGCAGCGTGTTCTTGGTGACAATGACTGGGACAGAGTGGCTTCTCTCCACCAGTCAGAAGGGAGGAACGTCAGCTGGACTTTCTCCGTGAGGAAGCTCCCGGCCTGTGCGCAGGGCAGGCGGCTGGGGAAGGGGTGCGTGCGGGTATGTGCCTGCTGAAGCAGGGACCATCCAGCAGCCCCTACCTGTTTGAGGAGGAGCCGGGTGTTGCCACTAGCTCACAGCGGGCTGTGCAATTACAGGGCAAAACCAAAAACTCTCTGGACATTTTGGGCTTTGGACATGCCACATGGAGGGGCAGGAAGCCCCGTCCCTGCCAGCCAGACCCCGGTTGCACAGGGAGAAGTCTGATGGCACTCCTGGCTCCTCACCCAGCTGCTGGAGCGGGCGCCGTACTCAGCTGTGGCTCCTCCGTGTCAGGCGTGGAGGAGCAGGCATGCCAGCCCTGGTGAGAGGTGTGCTGAGGGGACCTTCTCTCACTGACCACAGCCACTCCAGAGCTGCTCAACTGCCCACGAAATGCATTTTGGATGCCCCAGGGGAACTGTGCAGCAGCCGGCAGCGGGGTGTTAGCACCTTTCACCTCTAAGGGGAAATCTCCAGGTCCTCCTCTCCCAGGGTTAACCCACATCTTTACCTGCCATGAGAGGAATGCACATAGCAGAGCTTTCGCCAGTTGCTGCCCGATGCCCAAGCCTGCAACAGCCTGTGGGCATGGAGCAGCGGGCACCCTGGCTCTTCCTGGCTCTTGGCCCCGGTATCACAGCTCAGCTGAAGCACCTGGGCTGGACTCTGCCGCCCTGAGCACCCCGAGGCAGTCTGGCACCAGTCCGTCCTCCTGGATCCAGCAGCTCCGTGAGCAAACTGGGCAGGTGTCAAAGCCACATGCTGCCCAGGAGCCCTGGCAGGTTACCTGTCATGCCCCCAAATCAGACCCTCCTGCAGCTGGACAGGAGGAACTTTGTACTTAGAGGGTACATGGACCCCTCCATACTTTTGTATGCATTAGTTCAGCACCATCAAGTCACGTGTGGCACAGTTTCCAGTATACTATTGCTAAGGCATGTATATATTCAGTAGATGCACCTATGTATAGGGGCAAACCCGCTGAAGAGACACTTGCTACGTGAATCTGGTTGCGTGGTTTCCTTGCAGCACTTCAGAAGGCATCTCACCTCATCCAAGGGTGGGCACCCCCGGGAGCCTGGCCAGTACCCACCTGCCAGGGGGCTCCCGGGCTGCACTGTGTGCCCTGAGATGCTGTGTGGGGAGAGCTTGGGGGAGTGCACAAAGGTAACAGCGTAAGAGATGGAGGAAGGATGCTCAAGAGACCTGCTGGTTGACCCACACCAGTTGCCCATCTCCTTGGGTGACAGGGAGGGTGCTCTGAGGCTCAGCATCCGTGTCAGGAGGTGCCCATGGGCAGGGACCGAGGTGGGTCAGTGGGCCTGGGAGAGGGGAGGGGAGGGATAGGGATAGGGAGCCGTGCTCTGTGCAGGGGCCAGCTGGTCTCCCTGCGTGTGTCCCTGCTGCATGTGTATCCTGCGGCAGCATGGCACTGTGCAGCTGAACCAGGAGTGAGGACAGGCTTTGTTCCTGCCGCGCAATTGGTACCCATCTGCCTCTGCCCTCTCCCTGCTCAGGGTGCATCTCGGCCTCTCCCAGCCCTGCCTCAGCAAGCCGGGAGCTGGGAGCACCTGGCTGGGTAGGGGCACATCTGCCCCATGGGCACTGCAACTCCCACTGACCCGAGCCCCTGGGCTCTGTGCCTGGGTGCCCTGCATGGGGGGCTGCACAGCCATGGGCTATATAGCATGCTATGGTGCCAGGGGGGCAGCCCCAGCGCCCGGGGAGGTGCAGGGGGCCGGTGTGTCTGTCCCTTGCTCCAGCTGTGTGACTGGCCCCACTGGGAGCAGGGCTGCACATGAGATCTCCAGTGGGCCCTGCATACCCAGACCTAGCTGCCACCGCAGCATCGGCAAACAGCGACCTGGTGGCATTTCTGTTTGGCTGCAAAAATGTCTCTCTGTGGCAAAGGATGGGAGGGCAGAGCGTGCCAGGGCTGCCTGCGGAGAGCCTGCCTGCTGCAGCTGCGGAGCACGTGGGGCTTGCCTTTGCTGGGCCCGCAAGGCAAGGCAGGGCAGGGCAAGGCGAGGCGAGGTGTCCTGCTTTAGCCCCAGCCAGCAGCCAAGCCCCACGCAGCCGCCTGCTCACCCCCGCCCCGGTGGGACGGGGGAGAGAATGGGAAGAGTAAAAGTGAGGAAACTCATGGGTTGAGATAAAGACAGTTCAACAGGGAGAGCAAAAGCCACGCACGCAAGCAAAGCAGAACAAGGCATTCATTCACTGCTCCCCATGGGCAGGCTGGTGTTCAGCCGTCTCCAGGACAGCAGGGCTCCATCACGCGTAACGGTTGCTTGGGAAGACAAACGCCATCACTCCCAATGTCCCCCCCTTCCTTCTTCTTCCCCCAGCTGTGTATGCCGAGCATGACATGATCTGGTGTGGGACATCCCTTGGGTCAGTTGGGGTCAGCTGTCCCGGCTGCGTCCCCTCGGCACAGCACGGGGAGCTGAAAGGGCCATGACTGGTGTAAGCGCTACTTAGCAACAGCTAAACCACCTCCGCATCGCCCCGCCGTTCCCAGCACAAATCCAGAACGCAGCCCCACACAGCTTCTCGGAGGAAAATTAACGCCGTCCCAGAGGAGCCAGGACACAAGGGGCGGCGGGGCGAGGGGACCCAGCAGCCCGGCCGGCGCCCGAG
>VZTV01064992.1:67960-84612 GCA_013400875.1 Anhinga rufa
CCCCCGCCCGCCGCCCGGCGCCCCTCACCCTGTGCTCTTCCCCACGCAGGTTTCACCGCCTGGACTTTGTCTACCTCAACGCCGGGATCATGCCCAACCCACACGTGAACTTCAAGGCGCTCTGGCACGGTCTCCTCACCGGGTAGGAGGTGCTGGGGGGCCCCACTCCCCGGCTTGTGGGTGACACGGGGTGCTGGCAGCATCGTCGCGGCCGGGACGTGCCCTTGGGCCCGGGGCTGAAGACCCGATGCGCAGCGTGGCGCAGAGCGCGTCCCTGAGGGGTGCACGGCCTTGCGCGGCGTGGGCTTGCGTGAAGTGCCAGGGTGCTCCAGGGCACCCAGTGCCGCCTCTGATCCCCAGCGCGAGGCCCACGGCGCGCGGCGGGAGGGCAGGAGCTGGCCCAAAGCCTGCAGCTCCTGGCGCAAGGCGTTGGGTGAAAAACACCCGTGTGTTGCTGGGGAGGTGAGGTTTGCTCTCACTGGGTCTCCTTACTGTCATTTTGGTTCCATGGCATGGTTCTTCTCTGCTGTGGATCACAGTATTTTGTGAAGCCAGTAGTTGGTGCTCATTCTATAAGCCCCGTGGGGATAAGGACCGCTCTTCTATAGGTGACATGGGGAAGCTGAGCTAGGGAGCAAAGCGACTTGCATTGAGTCTAATGCAGTTGTTGGGGTCTTGAACATAGATGCTAGATCGATTTCCTTATCTGAATTAGGCATGGCCCTAGGGCTTAGTTCCACGCTGGAGCTTGATTGTTATCTGATAGTGAACTGGAAGACCAAGATTTTTTTTTTATTGCTACTATACCGTGGTGAAGGAGGGGATAAGTCTTCTCTGGTCTAGTTGTTATTGAGATGCTTGCAAATAAAGGGGCTGGGATACTCTGAGCTTAGTCCATGAAAAAATGGCTGGAAAAACAGAGCCCTTGAAGGTGAAACTAGAGAGTCTGTGTGGAACTTGAGATGGGGGAGCAGTAGATGCTCCCCGGCTGTGTTCCTCTCCAGCTCCTCTGCTTGGCTTCCAGGAAGGTGCTTCACATGCTGACCACTGCGGAAGGCGTAATGACCCAGACGGACAGGCTTAATGGAGATGGACTGCAGGAGGTGTTTGCCACCAACCTCTTCGGACACTTTATCTTGGTGAGGCTGCGTATGAAGATCGAGCCCTTGGTCTGGTGGTTGGTGTGGGTAGGGATGGGTACAGGTGGTACTGATGAATCAGTTCTGTCATACAGGTTTGGATGCTGATGCAGGCTGCGGCCTGACAGATAAGGAATGATAGCGCACAGGTCTCGGGCTTTGTGAAAATAGCAATAAATGGTGATAGCTGTTGTTGCAAGGGTTAATATAATCTCAGGGTTACTCTAGTTAGTCAGTGGGCAGAGGTAAACCATAGGTAGTTCTCTCTGTCCAGGGTGAATACCAAGACTTGGCTCTATGACATTCTGAGGTGCTCAGCTGAGCTGTGTAAGAGAATGGTGGCAGCTTGTAAATGCTCCTGGTGGCCCTTGGGCTGAAGTTATACCTGAGTGGTGGCTACTTCTGGCCAGTCTAGTGAAGACTGGCTGAGGCTAGGAAAGCTGAGATAAGCTGGTGGTTTTTAAGAACTGCAAAGCTGTACTGCAAGACTTCAAAATACTGTTTTAACTAAGTTAACAATTCTTTTGCAGGTTCGTCAACTTGAATCTCTACTCTGTGGTAACGAAAAGCCCTCGCGACTCATCTGGACCTCTTCCAGCAATGCCAGGGAGTCTGCCTTCAGCCTTTCTGACTATCAGCATGCCAAGGGGCAGGAATCATACAGTTCCTCCAAATATGCTACTGACCTGACAAGTGTGGTTCTGAACAGGAAATTTAATAAGCAGGTGATGATGGGGTTTGCATGGCTGAAGAAACCTAATGAGGTCCTAGTATTTGTAATTATCATTACATTGTTGTTACCTAGTTGCATTCATTCATAGCAATTTGATATGTTCCGTAACACATGTAAGAGCTAAACACGGCTGAGGTTGAACTGGTGGCATGGGTGGTGGAGAACCTGCCAGAGAGGTTGCTTCTGGGGTTCTTGTCAGAAAAATTTCTGAAAGCAGAAGAATTATAGGAGCGGTCCCTACCTTGCAAGTTCTAGCTGTGTCTTTAGACCAAAGAATTGTTCTCAGAGAGCCAAAGAGCTGCTGCTCTTTTACAGGCATACCTGCCTATCAGAACAGGGCTGCTCAGGAAGCTTTGCCTGCAAGCACTTGAGGTACAGGCTCTGCTGGCTCTCCTGATGGCTCCATGCTGCTAATCAAGTTTGTCACACTAAGACGTATGAGCAACTTGCCTTCCCTGTTACGGGACATAGCTGGATTTTGTTGGCAAGCTGCAGCCCTAGTCCAGTGATAGTGATTGCATTCTTTTGAAATACTTCAGGAAAGAAATCATTTAGTCCTAGAAGGCTGAACTCTTACCTCTTAAAGGTGAGGTAGCATTTGATCTGAGTGGGCTGTAATTTGTCGGATGACTGCTGTTGCTGCTGAGCTGCATGTAGATTGCAACATGAGGTTGTGATGTGTTGGGAGGCTGCGCCTTCTGTCTCATGGGCTTGCAATGGGCACAGATTTAACAATTTAGACCTCTCAGAAATAACTACATCTAATCACTCTCTGGCTCTGGTAACTTTAGAGAGGAGAGCATCTACTGTTAACTGGTCTCTATACTCGCCTTCATTTTCTTGCTGAGAAGCACTAGGAGAGGAGTATGATCCATTCTTAAACTAACTTATGTATTTGCACACTGACTCTGGCTTCTTCTCTGCAGGGTCTGTATTCTAGTGTTGTTTGTCCTGGTCTCGTTATGTCTAACATGACCTACAGAATTTTGCCGGTTTTTCTGTGGAAGCTGCTAATGCCCATCATGTGGTTGGTAAGTGGATCTCTCCTGGCTGGTTTTGGGTTGAAGGAGCCCTGTTGTGATATACTTCACTGCAAGTGATGTGCAGCATGCTTCTGGCTCCTTGCTACCCATGATGCTACACATCTCTTCCTTCTGTTGGATTGGGCAGGCTGGCCCCTCTGAAAACCTCCCCTTCGGCACCCTGGGGACCCGATTTCCAAGTGGAGTTTAGAGGTTTGGTGCTAGACAGCACTGTACATAGAGCCAGGGTTCAGCCCTTCAGCTATAGCAGCATTTGTCAAGGCTCTCCTTGGAAGGTTTGCCAGCCTGTTGTGGGCTTCTGAAACCCTATCATTTTGGTGGCAGCAGAGCTCAGGACAAAACTTGGTCACTGTGCTTTGAAGTGCCGTTCGTCTCTATAACAGATTCTGTATTTTTTCAGTGTTCTTTCCATCCCTCTAGAAGGCAGTGTCTCCTGCTTTCTTCTCATCCCTCTGGAAAGCAAAGCCTGCTGCTCTCTGTTCCCTCTTTCCCTGCTTCCCCAAAACTTCCCGTGCCCTTTCTTCCTCTGGGCTTCAGCTTCTTAGGTTCAGTACAGTTCTGTCATTGCATGCAGGCTTCCTGCTCGAGCCTTGATGCTCTTGCTGCAAGATTTGCCTTTCTGCTTAAGCTGCCCCAGCTGGCAGCAGCTGATCCTGACAGATCACATCTCTTCTGGCAGTGGAGAGGGAATGCCTTGTCCTCAACCCTGGCAGTATGGCAGATCCTCTCTGCCTCCTGCCTGATGTGCTCTTGAGACCATTCAAAAGAGGTGCCTGCAAGGTGTATGTGTGGCCTGTTGCCTCTTGCTTTGTGGGTGAGCTCTGTGTGGGAGCACGAAGCGAGACTTGCTGATATGGTGGGTGGCTCCAGAGACCAGAGTTAATGGTGGTAAAGGGATGCCTTAGTCGTAAGTGTGAAGTGTTACCTATAGTCAACTTTGAGGTGTTTCTACCTCTGGTAGATGACTGGTGTGGCTGGGCTGCAGAGGGCTTGCCAAAGAAACCTTGGGCTAAAATACAGATTCTGTCATGTACTTTCCCCTCAGATACGCTTTTTTGCCAAAACTTACACTCTGACACCGTATAATGGAGCAGAAGCTCATGTAAGTAGTTCACAACTTGATTTTAATATTACTCCCTTCTGGGTAGCTCTTCCAGTGTCTGTTGGCTTGAACAAAGAGCCTCTCTGCCAGGCTAGTGGGTGGGTGCTACATTCCTCCCTGAACAGCTTACAGTAGTGAGTACTGGGGGACCAGCTGTGACCAGGGCTTATCCAACAGGTGAAGCTTTATGCCCTTCATCAGATGCTCATAAAATCAGTTATTTTGGAAAAAACACTACTCTTTCCCTCTTGGCAGGGAGAATGCTGCTTTCCCTGTTGGCAGTCAAGCAGCCATAGACACGCAGGCATAGGGGACGGAGGTGGGTAATGCAGGGTGCAGTGTATATCAAGCAAGAGCAGTAGTGAGCAAGTTTAGCCACGTGAACTGTTCTAGTGGTTTAGCACTGGGGCATAAGCGTGGTTTAGTGTTGGCTCAGGTAGGTCATAGCTGAGGGGAGCCAGCTCAGAACTTCTCTAGTTACTAAGTCTTCCTCTGCTTAGTAAAAGCACCTGTGGTGCGTTCTCCTGTGTCCACTGGCAGTCAGGTCCTTGACTGCATGCTTAGTTGGGACAGTGTGTGCTAGACTTGGTACATGTTTGTGCTGTTCTTCCTAGGTCTGGTTGTTCAAACAGAAGCCAGAGAACCTGGATGCGCTTGTCAAATACCACAGCTGTACTTCTGGACTGGGGAAAAGCTATGTGGAGCCCAGAAAGGTAAATGGAGCAGCAGTTCCCTGCTGCAGGGGACTTGGCTAGGGGTCTGCCATCTGCCTGGCATGGAAGGGTTGGTGCCAAGGGTGTCCAGTGGCTGGAGTGGAAACAAGATGCATATTGAATGCTGACATGGGGTTATCTGCAAGTTTTCTTAGAGTAAGCACTGGATCAGGCTGGAGTCTGGAAGACAGTGGGAGATTATGGTTAGAACAGGATAAGTGTGTAACGATGCTTCCCCAAAATATGTTCTGGCTTGTGCCCTGGTGATAAATGCCTTTAGTTGTGTCTCTGAATTTAGAAACTCTGGAGATGCACCCTGCTATCCCCAGAGCTCTCCTCAGCATCTGCTGGCTGCCACCCAGGTGATGGTCTCACAGTGCTGCTCTTATTGTCTTCCAGATTGATGTGGATGAAGAAACTGCTGAGAAATTTTACCAAAAGCTGTTGGAACTGGAGAAGGAAACTCTAGAGAGATACAGTGATCTCCTAGATTAAGTAGAGCCAGTCTCAGTGGGATAACAGTGTTGTATCAGTAACATGGGTTTTCTTCATTCTGGTGCTAATTGTGTTGCCTGGTGTTCTGCAGGCACATGGCTTCAGACCCCTTCCTTCTTGAAAGAAGGTGAACAGTTCCTGAAAATGGAAATGTGAAAACTGAAGAGAAATACTTAATCTTTCTGCTGTGGGATTTTTTTCTGGCATAAAACTAGAGACCTAGAGTAGGTGGAGATTGTCTTAACACAGTGGCAAAGCAGTGTCTTGCAAAAGCATGACTGAACTGTGCACAGCTCGGGAACAGCCTCAAAACATGTGGTTTAGATCTGGCTTAGTGCAGGAAAGGCAACAGTCTGGGGTGCTGCCCTGCGTCTTGGCTCTACCAGTCTTTCTAGATGGCTCAGACATTACCTGTGGCTGATCCTGAAGTACTTGAAGACCCATCTTCAGAAGAGCTGCTCTTCATTTGTACAGCAAAGCTGGGGCCAGCTTTCCAGATGTGCTCAAGAAGATTGCACCTTACTGGAAGTCAGGCTCTGCACAGTATCTGAAGCCAAGCTCCTGAAGAGCTGGCCTGAGAAGTGCACCTCAACTGCGAGGGCAGATGCCTTGCTCTGCCTTGGGTGTGGGACCATATATGTTGTAACCACACTGGCTAGAAGGACTGAAGCTGTTGCTAACCTGGGCTCAGGGCTAGCCTGTTCTATTTGTAGCAAGAGTGAGAGGTTACCATGTTTTATCTATTTAACTGCCTTTTTATATAAATCTACTATATCAGTTATTCTTCCTGTTGTCTATCTGGGGAGCTTCACCAAGTACCTGGTGTACTTCAAATGCTGCAATGAATAAATGACTGGAACTGACTTGTCTGTGCTGTAGTTGTCTTTACTCCAGTAGCTGGCTGCTTCTGACTCAGAGGGCTGGAAGGGAGGTTGGTTTGTTGCCTTGCACAATAAACATGTGCATACTTAGGGAAACATGGGGTCTGTCCTCTATTGCCATAGGATAGTTGTTAACCACCTCTTTGGGTTTACTTCTCTCATTCCTTCTAATGAATGAAAGACATGAGTTACTTCTGAAGACTTTGGTGTGGTTTTGTGTGCTGAGCACCTGTGAGGTGTCTGGGACTATTTCCTGGCCTTAGATGCTTGGGAGTTGTAGATGTCTCTGGTGCTTGCTCACCCTGGTGTGTCAAAATTACTGCTGTAATGCTGCCTAGTAAGGGGGTGTTAGAGTGTGCCCTGGTGCTTCCCTGGGGCCTGGCAGGGGCTGGGTGAGGTTAGGAGGGAGGCTGTGCTGCTCAGCCCTGCACCAGCCTGGCTGTGGCGGAGACTCCCTGAGCTCCAGAGGTGTGGCTGTGCTGCCCAGGCTGGTGCATCCTGCTGGGGGGCTGGAGTGCCCACAAGGGTTGGCTCAGGGCTCTGTGTAGGAAACTGCAGAAGCACAGAGCCGTCATCTAGGAAAATCCAGGTTCTGCAGAGGCTCTTCATTGAGTTAGCATGTAGGGATACAGATTTAAAGAATCTTGCTTTTATTTTTTTCCTTCTTCCCACCCTCCATTTTTTTTTAGCATCTCTGCAAAGTAGAGGGCTACTGCTAGCATGGTGGTGTCTGTAGCAGAAATAGCTCAGTCTTGAGTTTGGGCTGAGCAGCACCTCTCAGCTCAGCCCTCGTGTGAATAGTTGAGCTACCAGCGCTAGTGTGGATGGGAACGCACTCTGTTCTGGCCTGATGTTGGTATAGAATGGGAAGGTGGCCACTGTGGAGTGGTGCTTCCCTTGGCTATGGCTGTAGCTGTTCAGAGTTGTGAAGCAGATTGGGCTGTGCTTATGTGGACCTTTATTTAAATGCAATAAAATCTGTCCCACCACCAGATCTGGGTGTTGTGGCTTTGTTCAGCTGTGCCCCGAAAGCCTCTGGGGCCAGAGCCTCCCCTCTCTGGCACTGTTTCTTCTCCACAGGGAAGGAGTCAGTGGCAGGCTGTCTCTTCAACTTGGTGTACTTGAACCCTACAGCATCCTATGGCAATATTTGGCTCCTTGTTCTGGAGACTAAGCATGTCTTCTTGATTGGTTTTAGATGAGCATCTTGAACTTTGCTATGCTTCTGCCCTGGGCTGTAGTAGGTAACATTCATCCCCTCTACTTTTAGGATTCGCCACCTACCCCAAAGCCAGAGGCACTCAGTCATTCCTTATCCTTGTTCTGACTGCTCTCTGGTACTACCCCTGCCTCACTTTCTGTCTCTCGGGTGAGAAAAATGAAATGGCAAATGTTACTCACAACAGAGTATGACACAACACTTCATGAGATGAGCGCAGCTTAACTGGGAGATGGGAAGGACAGGGTTGTTGGGCCGAGCCCATCACCTGTATTGTCCTGTACCAGCTGCATGCTGGCACTGTAGCTGTGACAGTCCAATGATTTGAATGCAGTAAGGTCTGGAGGTGCTAGAAGAGGTAGCTTTGACTAATATAGTATAGTTAGGAAAAATAAAGGCTTTCTCATACATGAGTTTGGCTTTATGATTTGTTTTTTGTTTTGTGGTTTTTTTTATTGTTTTTCTTCTAAAGCCTGGAATAAAGAGCCAAATTTCTAGGGTGGGCAGAGATCGATGACCATAGGTAGGACCTTTGAGTTTTTTTCTCAAGTGCATGCCTGTGGGCTGAAGTTGGTGATCTATCGGGGAAGTTGTGCCTATTGGGATGAGGTGAGTGCTTTTTGCCTGTGGAGCATGCTGGTGAGAGAAGAGGACGTGATATACCACCACCAGTCTTTGAGTTATCTGCGACTGTGGTGTCAAGTAGAGCTGTGAATGGGTTTCTGGGCTCATCTTGGCACTCTGTAGCTCTCCCTTGAGGATTTCGGGTTCAGGGTTAGAGAAAAATGTGTGTTTGTCCTGTTGTGTCTGAGCTCAGCCTACTGCATGGTTTAGTTTCACCTTAGTTGCTCTGAAAGCACCTGTGTGCACTGCGATGTATCCTGGGAGATGCAAGTATGAGATTCAGGAGTTGTGGGGGATCTGCTTGCAGCATGTGGTTGTGGAGGCAAAGTGGCCTCTGGAGATCTCTAGCTCAGCTTCCTTCTTGAACAGAGTTACTTGACAAAGGAAGAAAAGGCACTAAAGCACAAGCTGAGCTGTGGAGAGATGGAACAACCTGGAAAGACAGAAAAAAGCTTGTGGTTTCCCATGAGTTTGGTGCTGCATGGAGCTGGAGACATGTATTCATCCCAGGTGTCTCTAGAAGACTGCTCTTCAGTTGGAGGAGGTGCTGTAGTACCCTACAGCACTTGTCACAGGACCCCACTGCTCTATAGGGGTCTCTGCCTGCTTTTGTGACCCCAGGTGTCATTCTCCATGCCCTTCTGTAGAAGGAAGCTTGGTCATGCTCAACCTCATCTTCTGTTCCTCTCCTCCACGTTGTGAGCATCTGGATGTCTTTGCATCCAGAGGATGGGGCTGTTCTATGGGATGGTAACCATAACCACCTCTCAAGTTTTGTCTTTCATCTTGAAAGCACAGGTAGGACCTGGTGCCTTGAAATGGGGACTGCCCAGAGGGCAGGGGGTGGCTCAGTTGTGTGTTGCCCTCTGTGAGCTTTGCCTGGTGAGTCCAGCCCAGGGATGCTGTGCCACCTGGTTTGGCTGCCCATCACCCAGGTGACTGCGAGCAGAGCTGGCCGGTGCTCTGGAGCTGTGGGTCTGCAGGGAGGGATGGGTCCTTATGCCCTGCACTTGGCTAACAGATTCCTATGCCTGGAGCTTAATTCCCCAGCTAATCCCTTTCAGCCAGCAGGTGCATCCAGGCATGAAAGCAGTAACGGAGAAACAGCAACTGGGTCAAGGAGAGCATGCAGGTATGTGCATCTGTCAACCTCTTCCCAATGCACTCCTGTCCTGTCGTCTTTGCTTGCTAAGGTAGCAGAGACACTGTTGATGCCATTGCATGAGTCAGCTGCCTCCACTGAAGTTGTGCATTCGGACCTGTTGAGCCCTTTGTGCAATGAAAACAGGTCCTGCCTGGAGCGTGGGGCCCTGTGGTGGAGCCGGGGGTGATGCAGGATGGTGAGAAATGCCAGGCATGGGATGGGGAAAGCTGGCAGCTGTGAGTCAGTGCTAAGACAGGAGCTTTCTGTTTGTGATCTTTGATATGGAGCTTTCCAGAGATGCTCTGGGGCAGGTCTTGAGAGTGAAAACTCATTGTGGTTGCTCTATAATGTCCTGTGCAATCATGCCTTGTCCTGAGTCACTGTTTTCTTATCGTCCTGGACAAATGTATTGCCTTGCTCCAAACACAGTCCAAGTCCTCCATTGTTTTACAGCCCAGCTGGCTTTCAGCTATGTAGGGCACCAATAATAGGAGTGTGGGTGGCAACTGCAGCCCAAGCCATGGCCAAGGGAGGAGAAGGCTTGGGATCAGTGTGGCAGGGCTGAAATCCCCGTAGCTGGGTGACCTTTGCCTCTCCAGGAGGAGAAGGCAATGGGATTGAAGGAAACAACAAGGACCAGCATGTGGCCCTGTAAAAAGGGGTGGATGTGATACAGCCAACTTGTGTTGAAACATCCAGGGTTAACCTTTGGACAGCAACTTTGATGTTGAAAGTGCTTGGAGGGGAGCTGCCCAGAGGGGCTGGGGGGAGAGGAGAGATGTAGCTCTGAAGAGCTGGGTGAGAAACGGGGAGTTGAAACCCCTCTGGGAGTGTTGCAGGAGCACGATGGGTCTGTCTGGCAGGGAAGAGCCAAGAAGAACGTGGATTTGGGTGGGTTTCGCTGAGAATGGGCAAATTGTAGAGCCCCTTAAAACTGCCTCAACCAAAGCAAATGGAAGGAGGTGGCTGGATACCTAGCCTGGGGTCAGGCTGTGCAAGGTCTTGCTGCGAGGCAGGGCAGGTGCTTATGTAGGATCCCCTTTCTTGAAAGAGAAGCTACTAAAGACAAAGATGACCTCAGAGTGTACCGGGGAGGCACGGCTCCAGTCTTGCCCTGCTCTTTGTTTCTTTCTCAGCAGGAGCTTTGGTCTGTTCAGTTTGGTTCAGCGTACATCTGCCTGCAGGAGTCATGTCCCCTGGAAGAACCTGCATCTGTTCCTCCAGGGCAGATGGGAGGCAGGTGGCAGTCTGGCAGAGAGGAGGTGGCAGGGCGTTCAGGGCCCCCTCCAGGGCTGGCTGCAATGAGAGAGCCCCCGTAACCCTGCTTTGGTACCACAGCACTGAGGTGGTGTGTAGAGCCACCCCCAGCCGAGCACTGTGGACTGAACACAGTCCCACCCTCAAGGGACAGCAATGACCTCAGGGCTGGGGGAACTAGCCAGTCTGTACAAGTGGCTGTGTGGGACAGGGCTGAGAGGACACCTGTGCTTTTGAGCATCATGTTCAGCTCTGGAGACCTAGGCATGCTTGCTCACAACTCAGGTATTCCTGAGATTCACCTCCAAAGTAGCTCCATGACTCACTGTGGCAAGGCAGGTGCAGCAATATCTCATGTCCTTGTCATCTGAATAGATGGTGGCTCATCCATGGTGGGCCAGCAAAAGCCAGACCTGCTGAGACAGTTTAGATACATCATTTCCAAGCAGCGGCGTGTGGAGGCTGCAGGGATGCTGCTCTGTGCCTGCCAGCCCTACAGAACCCAGGGACACATGCTGCATGGCCTCTAGGCACTGGTGGTTTATTAATGGTCTTAAAATGCAGTAACACCACTCAGGATTGGAGCAGATCCGCACGCTACCTGCCCACGCTCTGCCTGTCAGCAGCTGCCACAGCTCGGGGGTCAGGAGAGCTAAATCACATCCCTGCCTTGAATTCCCTGGATACTTTTCAGCAGGTCATGGCTTCCTTGGCCTTGGGCAGCTCTTGGGTTGACTCAAGCTCTTCCTGCTATGCCCAGCAGCTCCCCAGACAGCTCATGGTAGGCATTCTTGTCTGGAGAAGGATGTGTTGTCACCTGGGTCTGGGCTGCATGGATGGGAACGGGCAGAACATGCTGGGGGGACCATTTGGGTCTATGCGATAGCAGAGGTGTTGGGAAAAAAAAAAGGGCTGGAGGCTAGCTGTGAGGATGGCTCCATGTCTGGGCTAGCTGCCAGGCAGCAGCAGAGATTGAGGTCAGTGAAGTTAGGGAGAGGAAGCTGTAGTGTGCCCATTGCATCGTGTTTAGGCTGGAAGGGAACACCAGATCTAAGGCTGGAGAGGCAATGGGCAGTTTGGGCATTTCTCTGTATACAGGCAGTGGGTAGTGTCTCCAGATGTTTTATTGTAGACTCACTGGAGTGTTGATGACAAGGGCTTCTGCAGGTCCCTTGTCAGGGTCCTTGGAGCAGGACTAGAACCAGCTCTAATAATCCACCTCTCTGTTCCCTGCTGCTACAGAACCCCATAGTGCTGGCCACATCCTTGGGCTCTCCTGCTCTCCTTTCATGCCCTGAGTCATGAGGCTTTTGGATCCCGGGGTCTTATGTGCTGGCCTTGCAGTGCACACCTAAGGTAAGAGGTCCATCCTCATGCCCAGACACCTCCTGAAGGGTGAGGTATCTCTGAGGGGGAAGATGTGCCAGGGTAGCAGAGACCCCAGGGTGCTTGGCAATGGGGGCATCTGTGAAGGAGCTCCCTGCTCTGCATGGGATGGGTGTGTTGGCAGCTGCTCTGTCACATTGCAGGCCTTTTGGGGACCCCTCCGACATTTGCAGTGGGACCAGAAGTCAACAGAGGTCCCCCTGGCTGTGGGGGGACCCAGCCAGTCACATGAGCAGCACCCAGTTTGTCTCCCACAGCAGACACCAGGATTGAGCTTCTGCCTTGCCAAAATCCAACTCAGCAGCGCACCAGCTCAGCAGGCAGCTCTCACCGCATGCCAGAGAGCTGCCTCAGTCCCGCGGGCACCAGCAGCTTCCTTCCACCCATGTGGCGATGGCCCTTGGCACTTCCTTCGTCAACAAAGCCCTCAGCAACTTTGGTGGCTCATGCTGGGGTCCCAGGCACAGTGTTTAATGAGAAGGGTTCCACAAGGGTGGGACATCTTCTGCAGGAGATCACTCCTCAGTGTGCACAGTCTTTCTCCAGCTGTGGAAGCTGAGCTGGGTCCAGCCTCTGCTCTCCTCTCTTTTCCCAAACTCGGGGACGATGCTGTTGGGGTGTAGATGAGTAGTGTTGGTGAGGATATAGGAGAAAGGGGTGAACACGCAGTCTTGATGGTGGGATTAGAAGCTGGTGGGATGGATGTATCTTCCTAAATGTCCCTTGGGCCTCTGTGAGTCTGCAGGATCCTCAGTGAGTTGTGGGCACCAACCGTGGTGGAGCCAGCTGTGGTTGTTACCCCAGGGCAAATGAGGAGCGTGTTGGGACAGGACTGTTGGTGCTGGGGCTGGTTCCGTCTCCGGATGTCCTGTCAGGGGCACCTCACTGGTGGGTGCTGCTGGCATGTGGTGGCTGCATCCTGGAGAGACCTAGCCCATCCACCCTACCTGTTCGATCACCTGCCCTGAATGCTGCAGATCAGGCTGATGCTGGCTGCTCACTGCCTGACCAGGTGAGCTTTGTAATTAGCTGCAACAGGACCTGCCAACACTCCCTGTAACCCAGACCTCTGGCAGGGAGAGGTCATATCTTTATCAGCCCTTGCTAATCCCCATTTTCTCCCCACCTTTTCCTCTTGTCTGTGCCCATGTCTCCCTCTCTGAGGCGCTAAGCAGTGACACGATTGCTGCAGGACAAAGGTTGGCCTTTGCAGTGTTTAGAAGGTCACCAGTATGTGACCTGTGGGTCCAGCCACAGTGTCCTGGATGCCACAAAAGTGCTGCTTAGAGCAGGACAGGCAGTCTGTCCTGGACCTTACCCATGCTCACTTTGCCAGCGTTGCCAAATGCTGACCACCAGCAGATTCAGCAGGGGTTGGCCGGGGTGTGCAAAGCTCTGCCCATGTTTTTCTGCACAGCCCAGATCCCCTGACCTCTCAGGTCCACAGTTCAGCCCAGGAGAGAGCAGAGCCAGGGTATTAACAAGAGAGACATCCCAAGGTGGGTGCCAGAGTGGCTGGGAGTTATACTGGAGAGCCAGGCTGGTTTCCCCAGAGCCAAAAGGACTGAAGCCAAACAGTCCTCACAGACTCGCTTTTGTCCAAGTTGGAGGTTTCCCCAGAAAATTCTAGTGGGGTTTTCTGTCTGGGAGATTGAGACAGAAGGTTTCACCTCCTTGCTTCACGCAGGTGTGAGCAGCTCCGTGGGCCCCCCACCACAAGCCCCCGCTTCCCTTATGGGCCCTGCTTGTCCCCAGCCCCTGTCTTTGTGGGACTGCTCTGAGCACAGCTGGGTCAGCCCGGAGGCAGGGCAGCCGGGGAGAGGATCCGGGGTGGTGGGAAGGTGTGAGCCCAAGGTTCTACAACCAAGGGCTGTGTGGAGATATTTTTATCCTTCCGACCCAGCTTGTTAAATCACAGCTTTTGTCTACAGATCACTCATTTTGTGTTTTCAGCTGAATGTTCATCTCTAGAAGTGCCTCTTCTTGTGACTGTGCTGGGTTTTAGTGAGAGCTCGGCACAGATGGGTGCTCGTGCAGCCTCCCTGCGAAGGGTGGTGTGAGCACACGTGTGCGGTGCCTGGGGATGCCGCTGCTGCAGTGAATCCCCTGCTCATCTCTTCCCATCACAGCCTCCACCAAGGGTGGGACGTGCTGATCAGCTCCAGATGGCCCAAGAGCCGAGGGGCAGCTCACATATCCCTGCATGCCCAGGTACTGATGGAGCGGCCAGGGCAGCGTGTGGGTCTGCAGGTACAGCAGGGTACTGCTGTTGGCTAAGTGGCCTCAAAACTCAGGGATAGTCTTGCACAGCCCCATGCTGCAGGGATGGCACGTTGTGCTGCTGTGATGTGTGTATTCAAGGGGATTTATAGTTTGAAACACAGCAACCTCTGTGTTTCAACCTCTCCTTGATCACAGGTGCTCAAACAGATTTAATTACAGTGTGCAGTGGGGACAGGTACAAACAGCTGGCGTCTCAGTGGGGCAGGATGTATATAGCTGCACCCCTGTGCCAGGGAAGAAGGCAGTGGGTATGAGCTGGGGGTCAGTGGAATGGACACTCCCCTCCATTACCCTCTAGATTATTTTTGTCATCTTTCATATTGCTCAAAGCTGGGTTCCTAGCCAGACCCATTTTCCCAGCCATGCCACACATGGGGTAACCATCGGGCAGGGGTTCCCACAGATGAGAGCAGGGCTGCGGGGTCTCCAAGGCTGCTGCGGGAGCCATGCTGCCTGCACCCTGCAGGTACCAGTGCCAGCACAGGACAGGCATCCGCTGTGTGCAGAAAACCCCAGGTGGGTCCAAAAAATCTCTGACACTGATGGGAAGCTGCCATCAGTGGGTCTGGCACTGCTTGGGGAATGGGAATAGAAAGCCACGAATTTCAGCATAATGTAATTATAAGGCAGAACTTGTATGAAGTCCCACTTTTCTCATACTACAGTAATCTGTCCTGAGCTTTGTACTCAGTGCCTATGCAGCTCAGTTTGGTGTAAGCTCTCCTAAACCCAGATTTAAGCTGCTCTCATAAGCTCTTACCAGGTTGAACAAACCTGCCTAGGAAGCCTGGGGCTCATCCCAACCAGCTAGCCCATCTGACACGGTGCAGATCTCCTGGCCTGCTCCAGGTTTTAAAAAACACTCTTTTAAAGTTATTATTATTATGGATATTATTATTGTTATTGTTATTGTTATTATTTTAAATACATCTCCTATTCTGGCTTGGACAGACCTCCTGTGTCTGCCCAGGGCTTGCTGAAGGAGGGATGCTGAATGCTCAGGCTTGATGCAGTTGTGCCTCCTGCAGGTGACGTGGGTTGGGCAGCCTCTGAGAGACATGGTTTCCAGGGCATGTGCCTGTTCACCCAGGTCTCATTTGACTCACAAGCATAAACACAAGTGTCACTGCTGAGGTCAGTAGGGAAACCTCTCATTGCTGTGCAACTCAGGGTCACGTCATGAGCTTTCCTGTCAAGTCACATTGCTCTGAGATGGATTTCCTCCTTCAGTGGATGGAGGTAGGAGGGAGCTTCCCTCACCCTGGGCACCTGCAGCAAAGTTGCATGGTGGAGCTGATGCATGAGGGACTGTCACCGCTTGCTGTGGCCTCTCGCCAGGCTGTGTGGCCTCCTGCCATCTAACCGTGTGCTGTCCCCAGGTGAGTGGCATCTGTTGGGTCTGCCTCTCCCTTCAAATGCGCAGATATCTCTCTGCTGGCCCTTGGCAGCTACAGAAGCATTGCCTTCATGAGCTCCTGGCTGCGGCTGGCAGCAGGCCCTGAGCTGTAGAGCCCAGGGACATGACCGTGTACTCCACCAGCCTCTCTCTATGTGTGACCTCTGGAAGGCACAGCTGGACTAGCTTATAGTGCCTTGCAAAGTCCAGCATGGGAATGCTAACGCGGACACCTGCCTCCTGCAACTTGGGTCTCTCTCAACAGGATGTGGTGCTGGCACGTGAGGCCACGGGACCAAAAGCCACAGGACCTGAGGCCACAGGGAGGTGCTGTGAAGGGCTACAGCATGTACCAGGAGTGTGCAAGGATCAGCCACAGCCTTGCTCACCTCTGGGCCAAACGACAAGGAAGATGACGTGTCCCACCGGGGATGTTGGGTATCCCTCAGCTTTTGGCCCTGAGTTAGCTGGGCTGCGTCCTGGGCAGGTGTATGTCCTTCCCACCCCCACCACTGATACAAAACTGGGAGCTGGGGCTGACAGGCCAGAGGGTCGTGCTGCCGTCCAGGGACAGGCTGGAGAAGTGGGCTGGCAGGGACCACTTCAACACAGGGAACCGCAAAGTCCTGCACCGGGGGAGGAAGGACCCCAGGCACCACCCAGCCACCCAGCTGGGAAACAGCTCGGCAGAAGATGCCCTGAGGGTGCTGGTGGACACCAGTGAGTGTCACCATGAGTGAGCCAGCAATGTGCCTTTGCAGCAAAAGAGAGGGTGTCTTGGGGTGCCTTAGGAGAAGGGCTGCCAGCAGGCGGAGGGCAATGATCCTTCCTCTCTGCCTGGGGTAGAGCAGTATCCAGTTCTGGGCTGCCCAGTACAAGAGAGACGTGGGCATACTGGAGAGAGTCCAGTGGAGGGCTGCTACGAGGATGGAGGGACTGGAGCACCTCTCCTGCAAGGAAAGGCTGAGCGAGCCGGGACTGTTGAGCCCGGCGAAGGCTCGGGGAGGCTCTCAGGCCGGCCAGCACTGGCTCTCTGCCCCCAACGTGAAGCATTTTAATTGCAAAGAATTTTAACGCCTGACAGCCCCACGCACCCCGGTTTGCCTCGGCTGGGCCGTGCGTGGGGCTGCGGTGCCACGCGGTGGTGCTGCGCCCCCACGGAGCGGGACCGCGGCGGGCACCGCCCGGCCTGCGGGGACCCACCCGCGGCCCGACCCGCGGCCCGACCCACGGCCCG
>VZTV01064993.1:0-15922 GCA_013400875.1 Anhinga rufa
GGTGTCTGGAAGTACAGCTCTATTTGTGGAATCAGGTAAGATTTGCACTTCAGAGCAAACACAAATGCATGCTGAGAAGTTTTACCCAAGTCCTGGCAGCAGGGTGCTGCTGTCCTCTTTAGTCACACTTGGGCTCATATCCTGTGAGACTCGCTCTGCTAGCTTCAACACTTCATTCATTTCCTAAAAGTTTCTGTCAAGCCATAAGTATTACTGCCCACCAATGGCCTCACTTTTTCACCTATTTCTCCACTTCTGTATGCATGAAAACCTTCACATCAATACAGTGGTGAGGAGAATGCAGGGGAAAAAAAGTCTTATGTTGTCACTTGCTATGCAGAATATATGTCACTGGGGTAAAAATTTAAAAAACAAGTCTGTGTCTCTGCAAGTTACTGGGAGTTTTATCACCATCTTCAATGGGCAGAGTTTTACCTCTCCTGCTAATTCTAGTCACAAGAACTTGTCCCAAAACAAACAGGCACAGACTCCCCAAAAGACAGATGAAGAAAAATGACGTCCCTCAAAAGAAGCAAAAGACAGAAGTGATAGCCTGAAGGGTTCCTGTAGTTCTGCACAGCATTTTGTCTGAAACTCTCCTTCTTCATGCAGTAACACAGAACCACATTTGGCCATGGACCACAAGCAGCAGCTGAGTGAGATCACAGCTCCAAGAAAAATATGGGGGGGAGAAAGAAATTAATTCTGTCTTTTCAAACCTTGTCAATTAAAAAAATACCAACAGCATCAATCTCAAACTGGATTATTGGAAGTCTAACCATTTCAGCAAACTGACAAGACAGCAAACAGAAACCCCACCAGGTCCAAATTGATTCAACTGCTTTGTTTTAGTAACACTATAATGTTTAAACTAATGTCAATTTGTGTAAGCTAGATTGTCTGATTCTTCACTGTAATTAAGAACCCATCACATTGTCAGGTGCAGCTGAAAAGCAGAAAGCTATCTTAAGCTTTCAGTCACTAAGCAAAGATGAAGACTTGGTCCTGTATTAAATCAGGCACAGAAATGGTTGATCTGAGGCTTGTCAAGCTGATCTCCAGGTGAACTATACCTTCACAGCACAGATCCTTGTCCTTCAGAGAGAAGGGGATTCTGAGCTGAGCTAATGCTCCACCCAGAATACTAGATTTTCTTGCAACAGCATTTGTGAGAACCCCTACCAGCTGGCCCAAAGTTTACAAATTTATAATATTTTTCACCTGGTTGTTACAGGGATAGAAAGGGAACAGGTATCAATAGAATTAAGATATGGAAATAAGATTTTTAACGTGGCACGTATGTTGACAGTTCAGGGGAGGCTTTAGCTGTCTTCATTGCATTAATGAAGAAGCAACCTCTCTGGTAAAAAGTACGTGTCTCATTCCAGTGAAAGCGAACAAGTTTCATTATGGAACAAACAGCTCAATAATTCAATGTTTCTTTAAGTGTGAGGCTAAAAGAATTAATTACACCTCTGAAAATTTTCTGACAGGGACAGTCCTTTGGGGTCAGTCATCGAGGTGTGTTGTCCCAAGACAGATCTCTAGGCCACCAGCACTGTTCTGGTTCACATGCAGACTTCTAACTCACTGAGCTTTGATTTTTCTGTTGTGAATCAAAATTGCACTATTTAAAGCTCACAAGGCCAAAACCTTAAAAGGAAAAAGAAAGATTATTTGCTTTGAAAGACAATTGATTTTTAGCTTGATCTGAAATACTTAAGAACTGACTTCAGCAATTGAATTCAAAAGCTGTCTCACCATGGATGAAGATGAGTAACCAGAAGATTAGGAAATGGGAACAATGTTAGTTAAAACACCTTCAAGAGCATTTCTACAGCATCTATTTGTACGAATCTAGCTTTCAAATAAATTTCTACTATCTTTTTAAGTCTTGATAAAATAGATCTCCATATTCACTCCATTAATTTGAATTAGACACATTAATAAGTAATTACTTATCTGAAGTACTGGTAGGTAATTGTACTCCTTCCATTTTGTTTTTTACAAGATTTTACTTCCTTGGAAGCAAAACATCCCTACTACCTCCACATTTGTTTGCCTCCTCACTTCAAAGTCTGACCCTCCAGAATTTAGGGTGGATTTTCACAGTCCAATTTTAATATCAAAATAGGATTAAAAGAAAAAACTAATCTTTTTTTCTGAGCTGCTATACTACCTTTTATAGTCTTCACTTCATGATCCTACCTGAGTCTTTCACAACTTCTTAAAGATCATAAATGTAAAATAATCTCTCCATGCAGGTATATTGGCTTCAGGTTCTGAGAACGAATTTGTTAAACAGACAGTTTAAACACTGAAGAGTTAATGAGGAATGCCATTTGCTCAGTTCCTTAATAGTGTAAGTTCGTGGCAGTTTCAAGAGGACAGTACTATTTTTAAGGGATATTGGCATATCACATTCAAACCATACCCTTAGCTATGAGCACATATCCTACAATTCCTTTTATTGCACTGTGCAGACCACAGCTGATATTAAGCTTTCCCTTGTAGCACAGCCAGCACCAGTGATGAGTTTTGAGATTGAGATACAATAATTAGTCTCTAAGTACAGTTTCTTGCCTCACCAAGGGTACAGGCTACATTATATTATTCAGCAAACACTTCATGGATAATAATGGCATCATTCATAGGCCAGGAACAAATTGTTCATTGTTTGAGACAAATCATTTGCCCTCCCAAAACTTATTAAACTTGTTATTGTGAGAGCCATGGACTCAATTTCAATTTGGTTTCCTTTCAAATAACTTTTTAAATAACTTTTTAAATAACTAGACCTACAGATTTGTCTCAAGGTTTTTTGCCCACCCTGAATATCAGCCTTGCAAACAAGTCACAGTCACTCTCTCCACTCAGAGAGTATTTTGAACTTGTTCATTGCATTGTGCAGATTCTGTTCTGCAAGATACAAGTCTAACATTCCAAAGCTCTTAATTTCTCTATTTTTTAAAAGTACTTGGTCATGATGATGAGCAACTGCTTCTTCATGACAAAAAGAATCTTGGCGTTTCTCAGAGTTACCTCCAGGGAGGATTTTCTGTTTTCTTTTTTTCTAGTTTGGTTTTCCCAGTTAGAAAATCTACCCTTTTTGAAAGGTTTGGTAGTGCATTTGGTTGATAGTTTCCACCTAAAATCTAGAAATAAATTTCATCAGGTCTAAGTTCAAAATGGACAGCATTGAAACCCAGCTAGTATGAGCAGGAGGGGAAAAAAAAGCCCTCATAACCAAAATTTATACAGAGAGGAAAAGCTTGTATATCAAAAATGCCAAGCGATCACTGTTTGGAATGGATTCTTTTTCCTAAACAAGGGTGGAGACTACAGTGGAGGAGTAAGTTATGTAGTTACTCCTAGCAGCATTGTCTCCTCTTCTTTAAGGTGCCATGTTTTTTAATTCCTGCCTTTAAAATGTACTTTCTCCTTCAGTGACTAACCAGTATGGATAAAGTTGGACAGCAGAATTAAAATTGTAATATTCTCTGGCAAATGTTTTTTCCATCCCAGTTATGTACACTCACAGTACTTAAACCTTCCTCTGTGTGCTTGCACTCCAGAGCACCTTGTGCCTCCCCTCTGCTCTTCATCCACTCCTCTCTTTACCCAACTTTTTTGATAAAAGAGACAACTACCATTAAGTACAGCCGAACCTCCAAATATTGGTGCATTGGTGTCAGCCGTTGCTTAAATCATTTGGACATCTTGTTGGCTGGAGTGCCACCTCTCAAGAGCCCTCAGACCTCGTTCAGGAAGAGGAGAGGAAGGAGCACCAGGACATCCCAAGACCTGGTGCCGGTGGAGCGGCAGCTCCCTGAACCTGAGTGACAAAGGAGGGTGAGGTTCTTCATGCACTGCAGACTAGAGGGAAAAGCCTAAGAAGAGTAAGTAGTATTTCATGCACTGCATTTCAGGTAACAGAGATGACTATGACAGTAAAAAAATAAAAATAAAAATTTTTTAAAAAGACGTGCTGAGATTACTGCTAGTATTGCAGCCACGATCATGCTAACAAGCCCCATCACCTTTCTGCCTTCTCCCTCCTGCAAGCTGCGCACCTCCTTCCAAACTCTAGGGAAGTTGCTATGGAAACCATCAGCGTGGCTACAGAAATGGGGAGAATTATAGATTTCATCCACATATACATAATTCACTTTCTCAAAAAAAAAATTGAAATGACACAAAATGGCAGGCCCTGTTACTGAGATGCTTTCACCCTGGGGGAGAAAGGAACCCCTGCAGAAGGGATCTCAGCTGATCATCAGCCAAGGTCACCCTGAAGAAAAGTCCATCAGCAAACTCCGTCCCTCTTCAGCTGAGAACAGTTGGTGCAAGATGCCCATCAACAACTTTCTTTTCTTTCTATTTTGCTGAACTGCTGTAATGTGCCAATAGAAGAGTCACATTGTTCCTTTACGCTAGTTTTGCATCTTGTTCTCACACACTGACATAGCATTTGGAATTTATTCCTGTTTGTAAGCAAAGCTGTTTGGGGATCATTTCAACCCTGGTAGCTCTCTACACTGGGCATAGATGTCTGCCTCAAAACTTAGCCATCTAAAAAGAAAGTGTAGATGCAGAAAAAGGAAACTATGAATTCTTCTTGGGTTTATTTTACTTGTTTAAAGTTAAAATATACTTAACACATTCTGAATAACCACTTTTTCAGAAATCCTCTTGCATTAGAGTTTCTAACTTTCTAAAATTTTTGTAATGGCTGTGTATAGAAAGATGGAGTCAACTGGAAGATTAAAACCATGTTACTCTCTAATTCTTCAAGTTGCATTAAATTAATCCTTTCTAGGGAAGTTAGGAGAACCAGACCAGAACCTTTTTCTTTTTTTTTTCTTCAAAGTGACAGTACCATCTAACTATATTTTTCATAACTAATCTAGCTTCGTCTTAATTATCTCTACCACATTGTTCTTTTTACCACTCTCTCTGTCCTGATCCATTGAAAAACAGAAAGGAATTACAAGGTAAATTACATTTCATGACACAACTTTCAGAACTATAAAAATCAGGCAAGTATTGCAAGTTTAGGACTGGAAAAAAAGAAGAAAAGAAGCCTTCCCTTTCTAGGCCCCAATCCACTAAACACTTATCCAGTCATAAGCACATGAGAAATTTAAGTGAGCTCTTGGATTCAAGCCAATAGATAAATGTTAAATATGTGCCTGGCCCAGCCAATGCACACAATCTGTTGCTAAATGTGACATTTACATATATATATATATTTTGCATTTTGGGAGATTAGAAAAGCTGTTTATAAGCCAGAACATAAGGCTAAAATCGTGATTAAAATTGTCCTGAAAGTCTCTCTAGTGATATTGTGAAGCATTGTACAATTTTGTTTGCAAAGGGCTTGGAAAAAAAAAAAAAAGATTGATGCAATTTACATTTAGTTCATTTTCAACTAAATATGGCATGTAGACAAGCTATGAAGAATAAAATAAACAGGTTCTATGCACAATTCACAATTTCAAGACAACTAACTCCGTGGATTGTTTTTGATATTACCTATTTCAGTGGCATTGAAAGACAGCTGTGAGTTAAAATTACAGTTTAATTGGCATTAATGCATTTTGCCAAAAATCAGAGGAGAATAGCATTTTGTCTTTTTTTTTTTTTAAACTGAAAGTCAGAGGGGGGTGGGGGGAAGGATATTTGACTATCTAAAGAAAATAATTGTTTCAGTTTGACAAGAAAATTGAACTAACTGCATTGAAGGATGAGTGCGTTTAATGTTTCCAGACTCAAGTTTTTGCAGGATTAACTGTCAAATAATAAAATAAAGTTCAACTTTTTGTGGCTAAGATAACATATTCATATTTTCATAGAATCATAGAATGGTTTGGGTTGGAAGGGACCTTAAAGATAATCTAGTTCCAACCCCCATGCCATGGGCAGGGATACCTTCCACTAAACCAGGTTGCTCAAAACCCCATCCAACTTGACCTTGAATGCTTCCAGGCATGGGGCATCCACAACCTCCCTGGGCAACCTATTCCAGTGCCTGACCACCCTCATAGTGAAGAATTTCTTCCTTTTATCTAACCTAAATCTACCCTCTTTCAGTTTAAAGCCATTACCCCTTGTCCTATCACTACATACCCTTGTAAAAAGTCCCTCTCCAGCTTTCTTCTAGGTCCCCTTTAAGGACTGAAAGGCTGCAATAAGGTTTCCCTTCAGCCTTCTCTTCTCCAGGCTGAACAACCCCAACTCTCTCAGCCTGTCTTCATAGGAGAGGTGCTCCAGCCCCCTCATCATCTTCNGCAAGAGTACATTGCCTGGTGATGTTGAGCTTCTCATCAACCAACACCCCCAAGTCCTTCTCCTCTGGGGTGCTCTCAATCCGCTCTCCACCCATCCTGTATTTATGCTTGGGATTGCCCTGACCCATGTGCAAGACCTTGCACTTGGCTTTGTTGAACCTCATGAGGTTCTCATAGGCCCACCTCTCAAGCCTGTCAAGGTCCCTATGGATGACATCCCTTCCCTCTAGCACATTGACCACACCACACAGCTTGGTGTCATTGTTTTTTTCATAAGTATGGTTTATGAAAGCCAGGCAAACTAGAGTTAAGTAAACAGATACCTCAACACTACCACAACCCAGACAAAGTTGAGTTGCAAACCATCCTTCTGGCATAAGGAGGACAGAACCCTGCAAGCTCACCACTACCAAGTTTGCTTGCAACACAGGATCACCCCTACTTCGCCAGTGGATCTCCACCTACCTGTGATAAGAGAGGGAAGTTATGCAATAGGGTGTCTGCTAGGACATCCACTCACTTTGGGGCCAGGAAAATCATGGTTTCTCCCAAGAACACTGAAGTCTTGCCAAAAGATTGGAGTCACCTCTGGGGAAACCCTTCCAATCAAAGGATGTGACAGGCATATCACAGCCCTCAGGATTGGCAAAAGAAGGTGCTTGCCAGGGTGCTCCATGTGAGACTGCTATCTCAAGCCAACAGGACAACCTGTTAGTTCAGTTCAGTGAGCAGCAACACCCTCAGCTCCCATCATAGGAGGCAAAGGAAGGACTTTGTGGTGATGAAATAGAGTTGGCCAGGCAAAGGGCAGCCCTGGCACATTACTCATCAACAGGCTTGTTCAGGACCCAGCTTCACCAAGTACTCTGCAGCAGCACAGAGAGTCTGGAAGAACCAGGTAAGTAGAGGTCCAAACCAAACACCTCCACAGTGTCCATGAGATATTTATGATCCATCTTGTCAAACCTCTTCTCTGATCAAGGGGCAAGAACACAAGTGGCAGACAGTCCTTATATGACAGGTGGAGGAGGTCACAGGTCAGATAAGAAGTTGTTAGAGATGCTCCAGCCCAGAAATTCATAGGTCTGATCTGAGAGGATTATTTTCCCAGCGCATAAACACTCTTTAGAGTTATGGCCTTTCCTGCAATCTCATAGTCTGCTCTAAAGAGCAATACTGAGTGCCAGTTCCTTGGATTAGGAAAGCCTCTTTACTTTGGTAATAAAAGGCCCTCCTGCATGAGAAGGGGAGAACTAGTTCAAAGAGCAAAAGAGTTCAAGGTCCACACATCTCAGAAGTCACAGTAAAACTCCATAGTCAACTTGCCAATGCCTACATTTTAGTAGGCATTTGGCAGCAAGCTTCAAAGAAGAGTGGGAACTCCACTGTCCCAGTTCTTCATACTGACCATTGCAAACCTATGCCATAGGACCTACCAGGCACTACAACAAATGGAATTTAAAAAGATGGGTTGCACATCCTCTCCAGATCTCCAAAAGAAGTGCTGTTTTTTCCTAGAGTCAGGCGATGTATTTCTTGGCACCTCTGTTCTTCCCCAAGGCACTGGCATACATGACAAGGTTGATAGATACATATCTCAAAGAATATGGACACAGCTGGACAAAGGTACGCCAAGCCTGATGGGCTTCCAGCATCTGGAGCTCATGCTACTTCTGACATTTGCTGCATGAGTTGTCAAGGAAGGTCAGAGAGGTAACTCTGAGAGAGATGCCCTGTTATCACATCTCACTACTGGCTGGCTCCAATACAAAGTCATGCCAAAAGAATCTGCTGTTCTTGTTCCCCACATCCCACCACCTTTGTTCTAAGGGGAAAGAGAACTACCAGAGGATCACTACAAAGCCCAAACCCTAGACATCCACCCCACTGAAAAGCCAGTAGCTCAGCCTTACTGCAGAGAAGGAACAGCCACTTGTCACAGAGAGGAGGTTGGAGAATTTTCCATTGTTTTCACCTCTCCCCGTCATGAAAGATGGTTTTAGAATTGCTAGATATTGCCAGTGCACCCCCCATCCCCCATGACTTGCAGATATATATAAATTCATGTTTATACATGAATACAGGTGTCATCCAAAGACAAGTTTCTCCTCAAACATCCATTTGCATAACTTTTTTTCTGAGGGAGCAAGGGAAAGGTACACATATTGTCAAATTGAGATGGTTTCTAGCAAAATGTTTGTCCCCATAGTTCTTCACACATTTCCAAAGGCAATAAGCCCTCCAGCTTCCAGAAAGGCTGCATTTGTTCTCAGGTTTCTTTCAGGAATTCCACACACATCTAAACTGCACTGCTGTGGAAGTAGATAGCATCTACACTAGGTCCAAAGAAAACCCTAGTGTTTGCTCACCATAAGTTCTTGCTCAGCACAAGCTACCCACGGGAGTCTTTGTGTAAGTTTTTAGATCACTTGTAGCCTTTACTGAGTTCCCTACTGTCCTGTCTATGCTACATACATGTTGGTGAATTTCACCACAGCTCGTACAAGCTCCAAGTTCTCCAGCTATGAGAAAAGTGGGCAAAGGAGAAAACATTTACAATGATTAGGGATGCCCAAACTATTCAGCTCAACAGGAAACATAATCCATCTTTAGTGGTGTAGGTGGTCTCTCCTATGCTTCCTGTCCACAATCAAAGTGTATTCATGTGGCACAACCCAGTTGCAAGTGTGTATTAAATTTATCCCTTCCTGAAAGTGTCAGACTCGCAGTGCCATGCCTTCAGTGTGTATGTCCTGTCACTTGAGTTCCCATCTGCTCCCCACCAAGGAAATCCATGAGGTTCACCTCAGGCTGTCTGCTGTGGCAAGCAGCAAGGATTTATGTACATAATGTGTAATGCATGTGCTATGAACCTGATGTGAGAGTGACTAGGAAATGCCTTTTGGCATCACGGCAGTTCATCAGTCCCGTAGCAAGATGAGGGACCTTCAAGAGTGATGCAGGTGAGAGTCTTCTTGGTAGACTACAGCTCCAAACAAGCATCCCGATGTGAAGTATTAGAAAGATTTAATGTTTTAAAGTCCCACATTTGAAATTTTTCTCTTCTAGCACTTCAAAGCCAATTTTTCTGTAACCCCAAAGGAAATCTCATTTACAGTGTTGAAACCACTAAATATTATCACAGAACCAATGTGTCAGAGTTTACAGACAGCTGGCATTTCTACTCTCTGATCTATTTTAAAGTATGAACTACCAATAGACACTAGGAGGGGAAAAAAAAAGGTAAAAAAGAAAAGAAAAAAAAAACAAATTTAACAGGGAAAATGCCTAATTAGGAAGCCTTCTTCACACAGGCAATGTTTGCCAGTAACATGAGACACCAGAAGTGATAGCTTATTATGTGGTGAACCTGCTGTATTCTTTTGGAAAACCATGCCTCACATAACAAAAAAAACCCAACCGGTATATACTGCAAGTTCAAAATAAATGTATTTAAGTGTTTCTGTGGGCCACCTGTAGGGAAAATTCAGACTCAGAAGCTTCACTGATGATTTAAAAGTTTTGCTCAGCTAGCCAGCTTTAAAGAAACTTTTCCACAGCTTCAGCAGTTTTTGCAGGTTCATGGCAACAAACAACAGATTTTCTGTGACTAAAATAGCAAAGCTATCCATTACTGTATATTCAGTTTATGGCATATCTTAAAAACTTGACAGCTTTTGCATAGACCACAGTATTCAACAGATGAGTATTTTGCCTGCAAATTCTGAGCAAATCCTGCATACTTCCATGAGATTTCCCATTTCAGCTGGGGCTTGCCCAAAGAACTGCAAAATTTGGCCTATGAAGGAATATTTGGCCTAGGAAGGGTTTTGCCTCTGCTCACAGCTTTAATTAATCATTAATGAATAATGGGGTTTTTTTCTCTTATTTTTTTTTCCAAAAACATCTATCATTTCTAACCTCTTAAACAGAACAATAACAAGCTGAATCCCCAAAATTTTATTTTACATCAATATATTTAACATGCTGTGGAGTTATGTGTTTACAGTGATTGAGGACAAGCATTTTGCTCTCTTAAAGAGATCTTTGCACAGTTAGTGGTCAGACAATTCAAAAGCCTAGTACCTCTGAGATATTTTCTCATGTCATAAGGTGGATCTCAGTGACTACAATTAAACACCTGCATTTATGCAGGTTACATGAAAACTCTGCATCTGAAACAGTGACCAGCTGGAGCAAGCCTCTCAATCTGGGGATCAACAGGAACATAGTGGTCAAAATCTAATGTCTCTGTCTATGCCCAGAAATGCCTCTGTGCTCATGATATTGCCCTTGGCAGGAAGAAGGTGCTCTTCATGAGCTACACTAACTGTTTAGCACAAGCCACACCAGGCTGGACAAAGCAGAAGATACTTCCAGCTTGGTGTTTTTGAAAGTAAGACATTGTTTACAACAAATTCATCACCTTCACAAAACAAAAAGACAAAGCTTTTATTTGATTTTCTGTAAGCATATAGATAGAACTGGAGCTAACCTTATGCCTGTCAGCATGCTATCAGAATATTTAATAAATTATTAAGTAAAGTATTTTTAAAAAACACATTAACAACCTCCAAGACTAGACATAAGACCAAGAGCAAAAGCCCTTTCTCCCATTCGCTCTGTCTTAAGGCAGACTCTTGAAGGGTATAATCTAATGTAATCTAATGTAATCTAATTTTGAATTTGAATCAATATAGTTACATTGGGACAAGCACCAACTTTAATGCTTACTTCCTATTAAAAGTAGTAATATCCAGATTAATTTAATATCAATAAATATTGATCTAATTTAAATCAAAGTGGACTGCAATTTTACCCGTATTTCAATTACATTATTGCTTTACAGCATCATGATATAAAACAAGTCTACTAGCATAGAGGAAAATATACCTTTCACCTGCTCTGGAGATTAAATGTCATTGAAATCAGTCCAACTCCCTGTAGAATAAAATTCTCATTAATCTACATAAGGATACCATAATCTCTCCATTCAAAATTCAGCTATACTTTATCTCCTAGACAGATATTTGACAGTCATTAAAGCAAGAACTCAGTTTATAATGAGTAGTCCTGAACACACAGTATTTACTGGGTCAAAGCTGATAGATTGATAGATTCCCATCTATATAACAGCCCATCAGTGCTTGTCTAATTTTATTTATTTTCTCACTTAACTTTTCGAATCCTACTTCAGTTCAAAAATGTCTCAGAACTCATCTTTAAATACAATCTTTCACATATTCTGGCCTGTTGCTAAAGCATCTGTTGAAAGTGTTGGCCAATGGTAAGGCACGCATATTTCCTTTCATCTCTGCCATAGCTTTATTCCAACACTGACTGTATTTTGGCAGAAAAGACGCTATTCCCATTTCTTGAGCAAGAACGTCTCTTCTTTTTCCATGCCTAGAAACTTCTGCTACCTGTGAAATTGCTGCTTCGAAGCAATAGCTGCCCATGTCTGCGACAGCAGGGACTCAGGGGAGCGGCACTGCTGGCTGAAGGAAGGTGTAATGACGATTTTATCCTTCTGTGCTCTCCTCCCTCTGCTGAACACTGTTTCCCTCGAACCTCTCCAGTACTCCCACATGCTTTCCTGATGAGCTTTTCAAGGTGCTCCTCATCTTTTCCGTGCTGTGGGGACATAGCTTGCAGTTTTAGGCCAGATTACACTACAATCCTCTGTATTTATGTTAAGAACCTGGAATGCACTGAGCTAAATTCACATCTCAGATTAACTCCATTGATTTTTTTGTTTGGCTCAATCTATCAGGCACAAACAGAGCTGGTTTTAGGGCTCTCTACCCTTCTTCTCCAACTGAAAGGACCTCTTTCAAACTAGCTTTGCAGTGTTACTGAGGGTGTTCAATCTCTCTGGTAACAAAGTTTCAATTTTCTCTTAACCTTCCATACAACGGGTCTTTAACTGGTATAAAAATATAGGTGGGAAAAATGAATTCACCAGTAATGTATATTCACAATGACTAGAAATTATAACAAATTCACACTGCCTTAATCAAACCATTTCAGCTGATAAAAAAGCAAAAATATCTAAAACCCAAACAATACTGACATTATGAAACATTTACTTTTTTCCTTTAAGATAACCTAAATATTTATAAATATTTCTATTAAAATGGCAGTGTTTATCTAACCAGAAAATTTATCACAGTGTTTAGTTTCAGTTAGGACAGTACATTTAACCCACTTATTTTACTGCTTTTCAGCAATGAAACACCACAAAACTTAGCATTTTTGTATAGTTCCAATCAGAAAAAACTTGCCGAGGAAAATAAAAAAGTAAAAATCACTGGGCTTATCAGATAAATCAGGTTGTTAATTTAATTAAAATACTTTCCCCTTTTCTGTTCATTTTCTAAATAAAATCATTATTAAGGTTGATTAGAAACTATAACTCAACTGAAATTATTACAGTTAGAATTCACAGTTCATTGCAGACTGAATTCAGTTTTTGACAATATTAATTACTTCTGGCTTTTCTCTGGTTTAATTAAATAGTCCCCTTTTGTGATGCTACCTTTTCCATTTCATTTTTACTTTGTAGCTGATTCATTTTCCCAAACTGATGGGTTTAGAAGACAAAAGCTTAACAATTATTTTAATGTATTAATCTGAGAGTAGCTCTCTCCTTTAACAAAATCCCACCTCCCTTCTCAGAGGAAGGGAGTCAGGCTTTTGCCTGACTGCAAGAGAAAGGGCACCTGGGGCTGGCGGCAAGGCATGGCCACTCCTGTTAACTGGCAGAGGAGGCTAAAGGCCTTAATTTTAGCTGTCCCCTTCTCCCCAGGTAAATCCATCCTTGCTTTCTATTTGTCTTTTGAGGCTGGAGACAGCTGGAGTCTATTAGTAAAACTGCTGGAGTCATCTCTTGTTATTATTGAATAAGACACCACTGCAAAATTGAGCCCTTGAGTCATTTTTCTCTTTTAAACTGTGCAACAGAGACAGGCAGCCATGTTCTGGGGGGGGACTTTCTGTTCTCTGACTTCTGCCATCATTATTATTCCCCTGCATAAATACAGCTTGAATGCGTTGCTGCCCTGTCTTCTCACTGCAGCATTTCCACTTATCCGTTGCTTGCTCACAGGGAGAGTAAGGGGTAAACAAGGGAAAGGCTTGGGTCTTTTGGAAAGGTTTATGCATTCAGTAAAAAATAACAGTTTCTAATTGGAAGCGACTGACTCAGCCATGCCTCCTGATGTTCTGAAGTCCCTCATCATACATAGTACACATAACCAATATAAAGTGCATTAAAATTCCTTACTCTTTCCACCTTGGCAACACAAGCTGCAAACATCCCTTACAGTGTAGTTCTGTTACCTGGGTAATGTTGCCAGCAAGACCAGCACGAGGTACTTTGCTGGCAGGCAGGATGGAAAGGCTCCTGACCCACAGCCAGCAGCGTAACCACTATGGGGAGTTGAGACCTTACACAAGCACAGAAACCCAAGGCAGGTGCTTGGTAATACACTTCAGCTCAGTTACTGCATCAGCCAAATGTGCTGATCTCTGTAACACACACAGATTGTGTGTATTATTATGCTAGCTATTTATTTTGGGATGCTAGTTTAAGATTGGCTTAACAGATATGTTTGTAAAGCCTAGGGATTGGACATTTCCTTGTGTCAGTATTTCTTTTTTGCCCTCAGAAAAGACTGTTTCACATAAACTGTGGAAGTTGCTTTTTTTTTAATGTTAATCATAACAAAATATCTCATTCTCACTTAGAGAATACTGTTTCTATTAATGCCTACCTGACACGATTCAATTTCATGTCCCATCCTTTTTGTAAGCCCTATTTCTCCCCAGTGTTAAAATATTTCCTGAACAGAGCTTAAAGAGGAAAAGAGAGCACAACCTTTAGAAACCCCAGTCATTTAGGACTGCTGTTTTGCACAGTGATAGTAATCACTTGAAGTTAAGAGAAGCAGTATTTACACAGCTTGGGATAATTTGCAATAGCTAGAAGTCCCTGTTTACAATCTCTTTCTAAATGCTTATTTTAACAATAGCTGGTTCTTTTCTTGGGCACCAGGTTATTTTCACAAGATAAAAAAAATTCCACCACTTTTTTACCAAGACTGAAAAAATGAGTTTTAAAAAAGAGAACATGAATGTTACACATCTATCTCCAACTGAATTTCAATGAGAATTAGGTCCATAATACCTCCCACAGATACAGGTGTAAGTTACTATAATTCTGTATTACTGATCCTAAACAACACCACCTATGTGAACTTCCAACAAATGCAGCTGCTCTTCTATGACACTTTTAATCCTGAGTATTCATTGCCACCTTCTGTTTACTGCATTTTTTATTTTCCCTTCATCTTCTGACCAAAAAATGCCATAATGACTTTTGTATTTGCTACTTAAACTCTTTTTTTTCCCTTTTTTTTTTTTACAAGTGTGTCTTTTTTATACAAATAGGACAGACTAAGCTTATTTTTACCCTATCATGCCCTGGTCATTCTTTTGTCTTAAACTAAATATCATGAGCAGAAAAGCCTTTTTTTTTTCTCTGTTCTTGGGAGGAAGACTTTGTTACAGACAGCCTGAAATTGGATGGGTGTCAACACTCCCAATAGACATTAATATATATGTCCTCAAACAGTCACCACCTTGTCTGAAAACAACTACTACCTCTAAAGGTGTAAAAAAGGAATAGCTGTTTGACAAATGCTAATAAAATTTGTGGTTTACTAATTATTTTTAAACATTGCATTCTTTTGTTCTTCTTCCTGCCCACAGGGTGTTACTGCAGTATTAACCCAAGGGGCCAGAACAGCTTGCCCTTCAGTGAACTCATTGAATATTAAAAAAATGTGCATTAAAAGGATTTAATCTCTTTGGTCTTTGCCTGTTTTTATTTTAAAAGATTATAAAGAAAGAGGCTTTGGTAAAATAGGTGAATTATACTAAGGATAAGGGGAAAAAGCAGTGGCTTAAGAAGGATAAAGGTGTTGTTAGGCAATAGTGGGAAAGGGAAAATAAGTAGGAGGGAGGAGACTTTCAGACAAACTAATTTCAATACTTGAACTAATATGGTCAATAAGGCTCCAAAGGCAATTCAGAGTACCTCAATCCAGAGCACAAATCTCCCCATCCATTATAAAAAACCCAGACTCCTAACTTAAGAGTCTAATTTAGAAGACTACATAGAAACTAAGCAAAATATTTCTTTAAAAGTATTTTAAAACTGTGAACAACTAGCCTTTTCCTGCAGCTATACTGAAATATTGAACATTGTAAACAAATATGTTTCAGGTATACTTCCATAGGTATAGCAAAATTACACTAAAGATTTATGTGGTCTAATAATGTAGGTTTAAATAATTATTTCTCAACTCCCAGTAAGTGATACAATCATAAACAATTCCTCACAAAAAATTACCTTCTCTCTGATAAGCAAAGGCTTTCCAGGCTACAACAAATTATGGATTGAACTTTCTTCATTTGAAATGAATGGCATATTGCACTATGCCATCTCAGCATGCCAAAAGCATGGTTAATAAACTGGGATCCTGAAATTGCTGAATGGATTTTTATATCAGCATTATTAATTAAATCTATCACCTATATAATCTGTATTAATCAGGCAAGGAAGGGAA